>ML317298.1:12114-69169 GCA_005239505.1 Nicotiana paniculata
CCCAAATCAATAACAACATCAAAAACAGGAATGACAACTCTTTAAATCCCAAACAAGTTGAGTCAGCTATATGAATACTTCTTTTAATTTTATGCAAAGGTAGAGAAATCAGCTTTACGAATACTCTACATACAGCTTGTTCTATTTGGACACATTTCATTCTACTACTCAATGAGTTGTCTTTTAATTCAAATTTAGGGATTCTTTAAACTAGAGGTTCAAACTCTCACTATCCCTGCAGACATATAAATCACTTGAACAAACTAAATAGACTCCTAGCAATTATTAGACCCATGCAACTATACTAACACGAGTAGCATAAACCCATCTAATTAACACAAGCATTAGATATAGAACGATGAGAGACTTTTGACTAAAGAAAACTACAGTAGTAAGAATTAGGATTTTCATATAAAGCATGTCGCAACAGTGAGTAAAAAACTAAGTTTATCACTATATGAAAGTATTGTCTATCTAAAGGAAGAGTATAGAGTTTCACTCTCGACTCAATGTTCAATCCATAATGAACTGTGCCATAAAAGGTGATTGATATATCTCATTTCACTTGAGAGATGCCAATTTGTATCCATACTTCATATACTTTCTGATTTGAGCATGAGAGTAGTATACGTAATGCTTAATGTCAAGCCATTTCCCAACAGAACAAGCAGCAAATTCCTCGACAAGACATCTATGGAAAAATACCAGTGTCGTTGATTTTCTTGTAAAGTCAATGGTTATTCAGTAATTAGTTCTGCATACTAATTCCATGAGTAAGACACTAACATAATCGTGACTATCCTTCACTAATTTCTTCTTAGAACCAAGCTAAAATTAGGTAACATTTCTGATGGTTCTATTCCATATTCCGGAAATATCACATGTTCAGAAACTAAAACAACATAACCCCTTTACCTGCTGAAGTATTTGAATTCCAACTCCAACAATGAGAGCGTGCTTGACTCCTGGCTCAAAAAGAGCTCTCCAGCCTGGGCCCTTTGTAATAGGTTCAGATTGTTCAACTGCTTCCTCAATAGAGTGTTGAGCCAATATGCTCTCTGTTCGAAGAACAGACTGACTAACTAAAGCAGCAGCATGTATGAATTCACCTTCTGCAGGAACATCGCAACCTGGAAGGGAGACAATGGATCCACGACGTGATCCAGCACCAGCCTCCTGATGCAAATAAATCCTTTTGAATGCTCCTTCCTTTTTCTCATCTTTTCTATATGCTAGCTGCCAACCACCACCTATACCCATACTTGTTTGTTCTCCACCATTTGCAGTAGTGAAATTGCTACCTTGTCTCATGCTTAATGAGGTTAGAGGCCCTTCTGCGCCTGTCCCTTGACGTGAGAGCAACGGGCTCCTGAGATTGTCATCAGATTCTGCCCCAGAAGCATCAGACATATGCTTGTCACCATCCCTTTGACTTTCTTCATCCCAGTTTTCATTTTTAACTTGATTCTCTGCTACATTGAACATGCTGCCAAAATTTGAAAAGAGCATGCTGCGCATGCTACCCATCTCTGGTAGCTTCTCGTGGACACTGCCAAATAGAGTGACCATTGGATCCATAAGAGTACTTTGATTTGCCACACTCCCATGACGGGAGACTAGACCAAGAGTACTTTGTCCAGTCACAGGTTTGGCAATCCATGAAAGCCCCTCTTCAGCGCCATATAACTTGATTCGATCCTTCTCTTCTGCATGCTCCTGGCTATCAGCAAGTTCACTGTCCGGACCAATTATGTACTCCTCTATAGACACTTCTCCTCCAGCACCCATGCCTTCCATCAGCAAGGCCATTTCACCTGAAGGCAGAAAAAAGTAATTGTTTGGAATCTCTTAATTGACATATCACAAAATCTTAAGAAAATTATTTCTGTGAAGAAAAATGGAGCAATGAGGCATACCGGAGACATCATCCCTGCCACGTAGTCTCTGTAAAACTTGTTTAGCCTCTTTCATCCGACCTTTACTAACAAGCCATCTTGGAGATTCAGGCAAATAAAACAAAGCCAAAAAGAAATAAGCAAGAGAAGGAATTGAGAGAACCCCAAGCATTAGCCTCCAACTTGGTGATTGTGTCAACGACACCCCAAAGACCATGCAGTATGAGAGAAACATCCCAACACATCCAGTAAACTGAGGAAAGGTATTCAGCCGACCTCTTATTTCTGGCGGGGCAGTCTCAGATATATAAACGGGAACGAGTGTTACAGCAAGACCAATACCAAATCCATCCAACAGCCTTGCTAGAAGCAACACATAAACATTTGGAGCCCACAACATTACTAATCCACTGAGGAAATAAAGGACAGATGAAATAATAAGCATTGGACGCCGCCCAAGCATATCAGACACAGGTCCGGAGAACGTTGTGATCACAGTTGCTCCAATTAGTGACATAGCAACAATTAGCCCTTCTATGGTTGGCTGAGTTTGCAGATTGAATTCCTTCTTGATGTAAAGTACAGCCCCTGAAACATATCATACACAAATTATTTTCTTAAAAAGAGGTATAGTGCATTTGGATTAGCTTGTACCATGGACGAGAAAATATGGTTATGGACATATAAACCAGATCTTGGCAAAGAGAGATGTGAGGTTGAGAGTGTATGCGGTGATGGCTGCACTAGGAATTACCGTGAATTCCCTAAAACCATACCAATACTATGCCTTTGTCCCAGATTTGGCATTTAAACTCGTCCCAGTCCAAATATTATAAAAAGTAAAATAAAAACTAAAAATAAAAAGCACCGGAAGTTCTCTGTATCTTCTTCTGGCATATAGATCTCTAACATGACAAAAACCAAGAAAGACTTTTTTTTTTCAGAGAACACAACATAAAGAATAAAGACCAAGTAAAAGAACATGAGATTAACCAGAAAATACCTGCTATTGTTGCATTGTCCCATCCTTGCAACAAGTTGCCAATGGCAGCAGCAAGTGCAACAAGCACAGCTCCACTCATCCTTAGTAAATCAAATCTTTTGTTTTATGTGGTAAAAACTGAATCCCCAACTTCTCCTAACTGCAGAAGCACCTAGAATCAGAACACATACAAGATTATAGCAATAAGAACAGATGTATAAAATTGCCACAAATATCAAAATGATAAGGGCAAAAATCACTTTTAGCCCGCGGCCGAACATCCGGTAGTCGCAAAAGTGTATAAAAGTTGTATATTTATGTATATAACATACAGAAATGTATATATATACAGAAAATATACAAAAAAAATATACATTTGTTATATTCAATGCAAATATTTAAAAAATACATGATCATATTCCAGAATGAAGCCAGGAAGAAAGATCCTATATAAGGCTTCAAGAATCCAAGATGTAGATTTCAGTACTCCTAGAAAAATTTCAGGACCCCACTACTAAATAAAGGAACAGCAAATATCCATAAGGACTGGACAAATTTATCATATACTTATAATCAGGAAAGAGCATAAAGAGATGAAGATTTAACATATCCAATTTGCATATCCTATAATTTGGTAAGGAAAAAACTCCAAGGAATTGGATTAGAATAACTTTTGGTGAAGATTGAACCATGTTTGATGAGAAAGCACACGAAGCATACAAACGGGTGAAACATTAAACTAAAGCATCTCTCTTTAAATCACAAAAAAAGAAAAAAAGCTGATGTCTTGAAACAGATTACAGAAACGAAAAATGATTACAAGAGAAGAGAATGGGGATGTATTTTTAGCAAATTGGAATACAAGAAAAGGGAGCATACCTGGGAGACAGAATGAAAGTAAAGGCTCCCAAATGTGAAAAAAATGAACACATTAATAAGGCTATAAATATATAGACAATCCCAATTACCAAACAGAAAACAGAGCTGTACTTTTTTTTTTTTCTCTTTCTTTCTCGTTGGGAAAGAAAGAAATAAATGAATAAAAAGGGGTTAATGTTAATGTAACTTAGGATAGAGACGATGCCACCATATGGGAGAGAAGAAAGAAAAGACAGAAATGGCAGACAAAAGAGAGAGAGAGAGAGAGAGATTGGATCGTAAAACTAAGGAACGTGAATCGCTCATCTGTTACATAATTATATGCTCTTACTTAGTTCTCATTATTCTATTATTACAATTATGAATTATGGTACTTATTCAAAGGAAAAGATTCGGAATTTTCTGCGTTTTCGCTGTAACTAATTGACGTCTGATGCTGACACTTGTCGCGGCAGGGGATATTCTTTTTCTTAAAATAAACTTTTATTTCTCATATATTCCTTTGGCGTTTTCTTTCTGAGAACTATTTCCTTATGGATCGTTATACTCAGAATTTTATATAAGCGGATTCAATTTTAAAAGTACATAATTTTAATCGTAAAATAATAGTTGTCAAGTGAGTTCAAATAAAATATTTATACAAAATTTACGTTGTTTTAATCGTAATTTATATATATACACAATATTATTTTTTGGTGAAACGAACTCAGCTGAACCCACTTGACTCCACGTGAGTTCGCCACTGGTTATACAACAATTATAGTATCCAACGTTGGGGGTGGAATAACAATCACTAAATAAATAATTACCAAATAAAACATTAAATGACAAAGATGCACGTCTCCGGATCTCTTCTTCCAAAGTCTTTTAGTAAAAAAGAGTTAATCTAAATAATCGTTTACCTAATCTCTTAAACGTATAATTCATGTATATTATAGTATAACGTTATATAATTAATATATAATTTATGTATATTAGCTAAAAAAATAAATATTGAATCTGGTAGACTATTGGTAATTTAAGGTTAAAATTAAAATAAAAAATTATCCTGACTTATCTGATGTAAATCAATACATATTTTATATTATATCCTTTTATCTTATTGTTAATCCAATGAATCAAATATATACCAATAAAAGTATATTTATTAAATTATCTCATTATTATTTAATTCTCATATTATAATTTGGTCAATAGAATAACTAGTTCCCCAACCAAACGACTCTAGTATGATAAAAAAAATTTAATTTACACCCAAATTCGTATTTCAAAAAAAAATTAATTTATCATAGTTACTGATAAAAGTGATTTAATTGGTTGATATTATTGAGTTGTGTGATTATTTCATCTAAACACCAAAATTGTTGGAAAGAACTTATTTATTTGTTTAAATCATGTCTTCAACATGTATAAATAGTATATGTATAATTTTAAATCTTTTTCTGTGATTTTCATTTTAACTTTTTGATTTCTAATCTTCTTCATTTTTTTTTTTAAACTATACATGATTTGATGTAAGACCTCCAAGCGAAAAGAGCTTGTTTGGATTTCTGAAATATTCTACATATGCACAAATGGTGCTTCACAACGTAGTTAATTAAGAATCAGGATGATTTAACCTTCATATAAAATTGACGACGTCAAATTAATGCAAGAGAAGAAATCATAAAATTACTATAAATTAATGCTGACAAGTACGTAAATTTGGACTAAGCTTGCAATTTATGTCGAGAATGAAATTTGTTAAATATTTAGCTTTTAAAAAGAATCTAAGTTGATAGTCTATGTGAATGCCAGTGCTTCTAATCCACCTATCAATGGATAGGAACACAAAAATTACAAAGTGGACATAACGGTTTTGTAAATTAGAAATTGAACTTTCATTTTAAATATACCAACTCGTGCTCCATCTCAAGCTAAGGTGAGTGAGATGTAACAATAGCAGTAAAATGTCTTTTTTACACAAGTAAAATTTAAAAGAAATAATAAGAGTAAAAAAGAAGCAGTTTAAAACATGGTGTGTCAATAAAAATTGGTGAAAAGTTGTTAAATCTCCTCGATTAGGAGAGCAGTAGAAATGAACTATCGCAAAAGAAACTCGAAGAGGAAAACAGAGAGATCAATTTACATTTTGATTCTAATTATGGTCAAGTAACTTCGGTGCATGCAGTATTCTTTACACCCCCCTCCCCCCTCCCCCTCAAGCTAGGGGAAATGAAGACTTTCTTCATCCCTAACTTGGACGCCAAGTAGTTGTATTGACTAATGGTGAGGCCTTTAGTGAGGACATCAGCTAGTTGCTTGGAAGAAGCCAAGTAGAGAATATGAACTACCCCGTGTTGCACCTTCTTACAGATAAAATGGCAATCGATGTCGATGTGCTTTGTGCGCTCATAAAATACGGGATTTGCAACAATCTGGATGGCAAATTTGCTGTCGCAGAACAAGGAAACAGGAATCTTAATATCCGTTAAGCTCCCTAAACAGACCAACCAACCAAACAATTTTTGCGACAATAGAAGCCAACCTCCGATACTCAACTTCAGCAAAACTTCTAGAGATTGTGGAATGCTTCTTGGATTTTCAGGACACTAACGAGCTTCCAAACTTCAGCAAGTAGCCCGTGATAGATCGTCTGGTGTTAGGGCAGGTTGCCCAATTAGCATCACAAAAGACACTAAGATGAAAATCAGAGGATGATTACATAAGGATCCTCCTGCCCTGGTGCCTGTTTAACATACCTAACTAGTCGTAGGGCAACTTACGAATGTGACTACTTAGGTGAATGCATGAATTGGAGGAGGCATTGCACATCAAATGCAATGTCAGGCCTAGTAATAGTCAGATACAGCAATCTCCCGATAAGCCCCTGATAAGGACCGGGATCATCAAGGGGAGGATCACCATGTACTCTAAAATGGATGTGAAACTCAACAGTAGTGAGTTTTTGATTGAACTCAAAGGGAGACCTTTTAGTGAATAATGAATAATCCATGTGACTTTGAGTGAACCCATAGGATAGGAGAGCAGTAGTAAGTTTGATGTTCCACTGCCTTGAGGTTTGCTTAAATCCATACAAGGACTTGAGCAGCCTGCATACTTGAGATTTACCATGTGGATGACTGAAACCTTGAGGCAAATTCATGTAAACCTCTTCATCTAGATCTCTTCGTACAAAGGCATTGTAGACATTCATTTGATGAATGTTCCAATGCATAGATGCTACTACAGAAATGATTGCTCTAATAGTGACCATCTTAACAACTGGAGAGAAGGTTTCTTAGTAGTCTAAACCTTCTTGTTGGCTGTAGCCTTTAACAATTAGTCTTGCTTTGAATCTTTTCACTTCTCCTAGAGCTTTATATTTGATCTTATAGACCCACCTGCACCCAATAGCTCTTTTTCCAGGAGGTAAAGAGACTACTTCCAGGTTTGATTATCCTCTGAAGCCTTAATATCAGTTTACATAGCTTCAATCCATCTTCGATCCTTGATTGCTGGAGCATAATTAGTAGGCTCTACTTCAGCAAAGAACCTTGTGATGAAACTCTTATAATTGAAAAAAGGTGATGAATAATTCACTACATCTTACAGTGGATATAAACAGGTTTTCGCAGTATGCTTATTGCCAGGAACAACAAAATATTTTAGCCAAATAGGTGGCTTAGAAGTTCTAGAAGACTTCGTGATTCCTGAGGACTCAACTGCTGAGGATTCACCTGCCAAGGGTGAACCTTGTGGATGTGTCAAAGTCACAAGTTGATCACTAGGTGAATTTGTAGAACCAGGTGAAGCTGATGGTGTTAATGAAGTAGGGATCAAAGGAGGTGCGGTTGGTGTAGTTGTTGCATTTAGCAAAGCAACTGAGAATAACTCATCATCCATATGCGTAAAAGCTTATCCAATAGTGGTAGACAAAGAATTTTACCCTGCAAAACTGACATGGAAAGGAAATATGATTTCATTGAATAAAACGTCCCTACTAATAAAAACTACCTTGTTGTCAATATAAAATAATTTGTATCCTTTTTTAGATAAACCGTAACCTAACAAAATTGCCTTTATTGCTCTATGACTAAACTTTTACTTCCTAGGTTATTAAGAGGCATAGCACAGACATCCTATGATCCTCATGTGTGACTAATTAGGCACCTTATGATACAACAATTCAAAAGGTGACTTATTCCCCAAACAATGGATGTGACTCTGTTTATAACATATACTACAACTTCTCCACAACACCCCTAAAATATAGAAGGTAAATGTCCTTGAAACTTTATTGCTCTTGTAGTTTTAAAAATATGTCTATATCTCCTTTCCACCATCCAATTTTGTTGGGTGTGAATGGACAAGAGCTTTGATGTATTATACTATGCAAACTAAACAATTCACCACACACTGGGTTGAAAAATCATGAGCTATTGTCAGTTCTAACAATTTTAATTTTGCATTCAAATTGATTGAGAGTCATGGCAATAAAAGCCGTAAGCACACCAGAAACATCAAATTTGACACGCATAACAAAAAATTCAAGTCCACCTGGAATAGCCATCTACTATAGCAAGAAAATATTTCATATTATCATAAGTGTCAACTTTGTGAGGTCCCATACATCCAAATGAAGTAGATGGAAAGGTGCAGTTTCTCTACTAGTACTATGCAGAAAAGCAATCTTAGTCTGTCTAGATAATGGACAAACACCACAATAATTTAAACAGAAACTACATTTATTGTGAAGAATAGGAAATTTTCGTAAGATTGCCATTGATACATGACCTAATCTCTTATGCCAAATCTCTGGGTTTGATGTTGTTAGGACTGCTATTGATATGCTAGGATTAGTCATTGCATTGTTACTCTAAGACTTCAACACATAACCATTCTCTTCCCTACTAATCGCTTTCACATTCCCACTGAAGAGATCCTCGAACAGGAAAAATCCAGGATAGAAAGAGGCAAAGCATTTCAAATTCATGGTGACTTTGGATACTGATAGTAGATTAAATTTAAAATATAGTACACATAGAACATCTGTGATTACATCACTTTCAGACAACTCACAACTGGCAACATGGGATATCTTAGCAGAATCACCAATTGGCATCTAAACTTGTCCATTGTTTCCTACTTTAACATCATCCAACAAATGTTTGTTACTAGTCATATGATTGGTGGCTCCAGTATCCACTATCCAATCATGACTAATTTTATGCTCAAAAAATAATATATATGTCATATGTGCATTATGACCACCGGTATCGCCTGTTGTAGTTTTGCTCAGCTTGTTAATTATTTGATTGTATAGATCTTGAGCGAAAATAGGAGGAGAATAAAAAGTGGTGATTACTACTTCAGATTGTGTCATATTTCCACTCATAGGTATGCCCTTCTTCTTAGCCTTGAAATCTGCAGGATAACTGATAATCTTGTTGCATTTTCTTTAAAATGTCCCTTCATGTTGCAGACATCACATCTCATAAGCTTGTAATAATTTTCTTTCGTGTGTCCATGCAAATGGAAGTAATCACACTCCAACTATAATTTTTCTTCTGTTTGTATTAAGTGTTCTTAGATGTAAACAGGGTTATGGGATCTAGATTAATAGAGACAACACAATGTCCTCCAGCTACGATTTTTTTTCTCTCATCCTGAAGAACAATTGCATAGGCCTGATTAACAATTGGTATCTTTGATTTCATCAGAATTTGTCTACGTGCCTTCGTTCAACCTCATCAAAAATTTCCATAAACGCTAATATTGCTTGTGTTCAATTCAAATTTTTAATTTGTCACAATAGGTCGGAGGTGGCATGATTGTATATTCATCCCAAAGATCTATTAAATTCGAATAATACATTGATACATAGGATGTTCCGTGTGTAAGAGTGAAGATTTCTCTGTGCAGGTAATACATTCTCGACACTTTCATTTTGTCAAATCTCTCACGCAAGTCTGACCAAATTGCATGTGTGTTGGATCAAAATAACACCCCACTCAACAGATCTCTACTCACATTGTGCAAACTCCACGATTTTACAATTGCATCGCACCGATCCCAAAGATTCACATGTTTTTATCCATGGGTGTTTCCGGTAATCAATCCATCGACAAAGCCCATATTGTTGTGTGTGAGCAGAGAGACTTCCATTGCCTGATGCCAAAGAGTATAATTTTCCATTCTAATCAGTTAAAAATCAAGCGTTAAGGGACTCGGAGTATCAGAGGATGATTGTGATCAATTGCACTTGATCTTCATTCAACGACTTCGTCAATTGCCATGAATGAAAAATTAGGGTTTCAATCAAAACACGATGAATCTCTCGTTCTTCACCAAAATTGTGATGAAGGATCCTAGATTTTATCAACTACAGCTCTGATACCATGTTAAATCTCCTCGATTAGGAGATGAATTTGTTGAATTGCAGCAGAAATGAACTATCACAGAAGAAACTCGAAGAGGAAAATAGATACAGAAGAAAACAAAGAGAAATCAATTCACTTTTTGATTCTTGCTCACTCAACTGAGAAGTAAGCTCTTACACTTACATATACACACGTAGCTTCTAAACTCTACTGAGTTAGTTAAACTACAAATGTCTACTATGACTAAAACTAACTAATTACAGTTAACTAATAACTAACTATGGTCAAGTTACTTAAGTGCATGCAGTATCATTTACAAAAGTATTATTGTTAAAATCAGATAAGAGGGAATGGTCAGATGGTCAACACCCCCACCTACAAGTCATGGTCGTAGGTTTGAATCAAAAGGGAATCAAAGGAGAATCAAAGGGTAGGAGAAATTTAAAAAAGAAAAAATCTGATGCGTTGTCAAGTAGGAGTACTATTATAAATATTTCTAAATTCGCGGTACTATTGGTACGCAACTCCAAATATCTCTCGCTCCCATGTGTTAGTAGATACGTTATATTATATAATTTTTGTCCCGTTGGAAGCGATATGATTTTTCATATGACTCGTACGTCTATTTATTACTTAATTAAATAAACGAGCAACGTTTTAAATCTCTTTATAGTTTTTTTTTTTCAGAAAGAGGCTGGCTTGCATGGATACTACAACGTATGTTATTAAGTACTTACCTTATTAAGCTTTTAATACTAACTCCTAATGATTCGTTCGCGCTAACTAAAGAGTTGGATTATATCATGTATAATTTACATAGGGGATTCAACTTCAAGATCTTACAATAGATAAAGATGAATGCATAATATCATTGCATCCACTATATATTAATTTCTAACAATCGATGTGAAATGTGTTATATATATATATATATATATATATATATATATATACACACACCAACTTGTCACGACCCAAAATTCGCTAGTCATGATGGCACCTAACCATACCCGCTAGGTAAGCCAACTATTAATTATCCAATTCCGATTATATTAACAAAACAATTAAATGAAAATAATTTACGGAATTTTATACATTCCCCAAAGACTGGTAGTACAAATCATGAGCCTCTACGAATAGAGTTTACAAAGTAACAATGAAATAAATACACAGTTTGTTTGAAAAGTACATAATCAGAGTTCGATAAGCTAAGGCTACCCCGCACAAAGGAGGCAGCTACAACAGGGACGCCGATACATCTTCAAGTCCTGCAACCATCGAGCACAACAATAATAGCAACCGACATCTGCACGCAATGTGCAGAAGTGTAGTATCAGTACAACCGACCCCATGTATTGAGTAAGTAACAAACCTAACCTTAGGTTGAAAGTACTTACGAGATAACACAAGGTTGGGTCCAATACCAGAATTCTATGACAGCTTGTAGCAACTTAATACAAGTATCAAAAAAGTATCTCAGAAGTAACATGCTCAAACTCGCTCACAGTTCCAGAAAATAGACATGTTTTTCAATATTTTAGTAAGAACTCAAATACTTTGCCACAATGCCGAAATACAGATAAGTTTGAAAACTATGATTTTTCCCAAAATCTTTTCCAGCAATAAGTAAGATGTTCCATTTTCTTTTCAAATAATAAGTATAAAAAATGCCTCTCTGATCCCACATATCAATGTATATAATATTCCATGGATGACGTGAATACCGTATAACATGAGGAAAAATGCATCTATATGCCTGTATGTCATTCGTGCATGCAAATGTTTGTATGTCATGTGTGCATGCAATTGTCATGTATCTCGATCCACACTCGTTTATAGTTGACTGCTCACTGGGGGTGTTCAGACTCCGGAGGGACTCCTACAGCCCAAGCGCTAAGCACGGACAACTCACGTGCCATAATATCAATATCTGGATCTGCATGGACAACTCACATGCTATAAGATCAATACCTGGATCCTCACTGACAACTCACGTGTTGCACGAACAACTCACGTGTTATGGTATCAATATCCTCACAACTAGGACCTAGGCCTTGCTCATTTATCAATCTCTCCAGTCTCACTCACGGGCTCACGGTGTCATGAAACTATCCCGACAACAAGAATATTATGCATCAATAATTAACAACTGAGACTGAGATATGATATGAATTTATGAACATGACTGAGTACAAGATATCAATGATGTCTGTGAAATAACAACTGACACCATGTACTGAGTAAGTAACAAACCTAATCTTAGGTTGAAAACAGTGACGAGATAACACTAGGTCGGGTCCAATACCAGAATCTATGACAGCTCACAACAACGCAATACAAGTATCAAAAGAGTATCTCAGAAGTAAAATGCTCAAACTCGCTCACAGCTCTAGAAAATAGACATGTTTTTCAATATCTTAGTGAGAACTCAAATACTTTGCCAAATGCCGAAATACAGATAAGTTTGAAAACTATGATTTTTCCTAAAATCTTTTCCAGCAATAAGTAAGATGTTCCGTTTTCTTTTCAAATAACAAGTATAAAAAAATGCCTTTCTGAGCCCACATATCAATGTATATAATATTCCATGGATGATATGAATACCGTATAACATGAGGAAAAATGCATCTCTATGCCTGTATGTCATGCATGCATGCAAATGTTTGTATGTCATGTGTGCATGCAATTTCCATGTATCTCGATCCACACTCGTTTATAGTCGACTGCGCTCATTGGGGGTGTTCAGATTCCGGAGGGGCTCCTACAGCCCAAGAGCTAAGAACGGACAACTCATGTGCTGCACGAACAACTCACGTGCTGCACGGACAACTCACGTGCCATAATATCAATATCTGGATCCGCACGGACAACTCACGTGCTATAATATCAATACCTGGATCCGCACTGACAACTCACGTGCTTCACGGAAAACTCACGTGTTATGGTATCAATATCCTCACAACCAGGCCCTAGGCCTTGCTCAGTCATCAATCTCTCCAGTCTCAATCACAGGCTCACGGTGTCATGAAACTAGCCCGGCAACAAGAATATGATGCATCAACAATTAACAACTGAGACTGAGATATGATATGAATGCATGAACATGACTGAGTACAAGATATCAATGATGTCTTTGAAATAACAGTAAGAAACGACCACTATTGGTCTCAACAGTATTGGAATAAAATCTAAACATGATATCTAGCATGATTGACAACTCAATTACTTTATCACATGGTAAAAACACAGATATCGACAAAATAGGGCCACTAAACTGGGCCAAGGTAACCATAGGGTCCCATTTCACAGGGTGCACGCCCACATATGCCTGTCACCTAGCATGTACGTCACCTCAATACCAATCACATAACACCTAACTCGGGGTTTCATACCCTCAGCACTAAGTTTAGAAGAGTTACTTACCTTAACAGCCTAGAAATCCTACTCCGGGATGCTCTTGCCCCTAGACTCGGCCTCCAAAAGCTCCGAATCTATTCACAACCAGTGCAAATACCCTCAATATACGGTAATGGAATGAATTCCACAAGAAAAACTATCAAATTAAACAAAAATCCCGAAATCGGCTCAACCCCGGCCCCGGGGCCCACGCCTCAAAACCCGACTACAAAACTAGAAAGCTTATTCACTCATGAGTCTAACCATACCAAACTCATCAAAATCCGACACCGTTTGGTTACTCAAATCCTCAAAATTAACTTTCCAATTTTCAAGCCCTAAATTCCCAAATTTGTAGCTCAAATTCCCAACTAGATGATGAATAAAACTATAGATTCATGAAATTTATACCATTATAGGTTAGAATGACTTACCCAAACGTTGCTCCTTGAAATCCTTCGAAAAATCGCCTCTCTCGAGCTCCTCAAATCCAAAATTGAAAATAGAGAACAAAACCTCAAGCTAGGATTTTTCTGCCCAGCAAAACCGCACATGCGGTCCTTCACTCACACCTGCAGAGCCGCATCTGCGAAGAGGGCTCCGCTTCTGCGAAAATTCATTAACCAGACGGATTCCGCTTCTTTGATCAACTGACATAACCTGCGCCATCGCAGATGCGGGATCAAGCCGTACCTGTACTCCAATTGCGCACCTGTGCCTCAGAGCCACTTCTGCAGCTCACACATGCGGTTCCCTTTTTGCAGGTGCGGACACACCAACAACCGCAACTTCAGCTGCATTTTCCCAACTTCAAACTCTCTTATCGCTACCCGAAATCACCCTGAGGCCCTCGGGACCTCGACCAAACATACCAACCTATCCAACAACATCATACGAACTTAGTTGAACCTTCGAATCACCCAAAACAACACCAAAACACCAAATAACCTCAGATCAAGCCTAAGAACTTCTAAACTTCTGAAATTTGCCAACAACGCTGAAACCTACCAAACCTTGTCCGAATAACCTCAAATTTTGCACACACGTCACAAATGACACTACGAACCTACTCCAACTTCCGAAATTTCATTCTGACCCCGATATCTAATTTTTCCACTGCCGGCCAAAATTGCCAAATTTCCAACTTTCGCCAATTTAAGCCTAATTCTACCACGGACCTCCAATTTACCTTCCGGATACGCTCCTAAGTCCAAAATCACCTAACGGAGCTATCCGAACCATAAAAACAAAAATCCGATATCGATCACTCAATAGTCAAAACTTGGTTAAACCTTTCAGATTTAAAGCTTCTAGCTGAGAATCATTCTTCCAAATCAATTCTGAATAACCTGAAACCAAGACAAGCGATTTACATAAGTCATAATACATCCTTCGGAGCTACTCATGCCCTCAAAAAACTGAGCAAAGAGCAAATTGCTCAAAATGACCGGTCGGGTCGTTATATCCTCACCCACTTAAACATATGCTCATCCTCTAACGTGCCCATAGTAGTTCCAAAAGCCATCAAATCACCGAATAACCTTACCACGCACATACCCGGGGGTGATCCCACATCACCCTATCCCATATAGGTCTGATAACACAGCATAACAAAAAAGATTCTTCATCCAACCTAGCCCAAGCCTTAGAATCCAAATTTTTCCACATCCGAAATATTCTATAAGATCAAAATCTCGTATCTACACACTGTATAAGTCTGAACAAGCTGTACCCAACCATAGCCACAACTCAAGATGAAATCACATGATATCCCACATAACTCAAACACTCGTAGCGATAATTTATTATCACAGTGGCTGCTCAGAACATCCCAATGCTGGTAATAAACCTATTATCAAACAGAGACTCATTGAAACACCTTCATATACTGCCAATGATGAAAGAAACACGCAGAAACCCATAGCCATTCATCGGATCAACAAGTGATAGAACTCCCTCTCCTTCGATAGGAACTATGGCCAAATTTCTAAGCCGATCATTATCGATATCCTCCCAAATATACCGCAACCAGATCTAAAAGCACCCATTCTAGGTCCGATGACCTCATCTCATTCACACAACCACTCTACTGACATGACGCATCAATACAACTTAAATTCACAACCCGTGAAACCCGTGCACCAATAAGCAACCACTCCAAATGTACTCAAACATGGAAAATGATATCAAACAAGAGAACCGTCCCGCAAGATCAGCGGGTATCACCACAATGAATTGTTAAGAACTCCTCACACCCCGTAAAACCAAAACACACGAATCAAACACACAAGGATCATATCTCAACATAACTTCACTGCAATGCGTGACCCTCATTCAAACACTGGTCCATATTGTATACCTCGCTCCGCCTTGCTCAAAATCAATAACCACGCGAAATTCGACATCAAGTACTCAAGGTTTATTACCATAACCACGGAGAATCAGACGATAAAATGCCACACAAAACCCGAAATAACATAACAATACGCCCTCAATCATGCAATATCCAATTACTCATCTCGCTCAGATTCCGTCACAAGACCACAATAGAACCGCTCCAAGTGTGCCTAAAACCAACGAATCATAAATTATCGTTGCATAGAAGAATAACTCATGGAAATTTTCAGAACATGAATAATTTTAGCAACAGCCGAATGGCACATCCCTCAGCAATAGCATTATGGAGCCAACCAATCCGACTCGGTGTAGAATACACATCCTAATTGGGCCTACCAATTGTAACGAACCGACCGATCATTTTGAGAAATTAAGCTCCGTTCGGTGGCGTAAGGTCTTGAATAGTTTCACATTGAGCATATCGACTTACGTGCATGGTTATTAATTTTGGAAGAGGGATTTTAATTTTGGAAGCTTAAGCGGTGAGATTTGACCGGAGGTTTGACTTTTGTGTAAAAGGTCTCGGAATGAGTTCTGGGTAATGTCAACAGCTTCGTATGGTGATTTAAGACTTAGGCGCGCGTCCGAAATTGGTTTTGGAGGCCCGTAGAGTAATTTGAGGTAACTCGGCGAAAGTTGGAAAATGGAGAAGTTTGACCACAGATGAACTTTTGGGATATCGGGGTCGGAATGGAATTTCAGAAGTTGGGATAGGTCCATAGCATCATTTGTGACGTGTGTGCAAAATTTCAGGTCATTCGGACGTGGTTTGATTGGTTTCGGCATCGTTGGCGAATTTTAGAGGTTTAGAAATTCTTGGGCTTGAATCTGAGATTGATTTGGCGTTTTAATGTTGTTTTGGGTGTTCCAAAGATTCAACTAAGCTCATGTGTTGGTATGTGACCTATTGGTGTAATTGGTTGAGGTCCCGAGGGGCTCGGGATAGTTTAGGATGGTTAACGGGAAGTTTGAAGTTTGGAAATGCTGCTGGTGCTGCTGTTCTGGTGTGGCCGCACCTGCGAGCTTCGCAGGTGTGGAACATATCATGCATGTGCGATAATAAGAATACTGGGCAGCCTCCACAGGTGCGAAACATTGGGGCGCAGGTGTGGTCCCCGCAGAAGCGGTTTCTGGGGCGCAGGAGCGAGAAGGAGCGCAAGTGCGGTTTGTATCACACCTGCGAGTGCGCAGATGCGACTAAGTGGTCGCAGGTGCGGCTGTCCTAGGCAGATTCTTATAAACGAGGGTTAGCCATTTTCTTCACATTTTGAGCTTTGGACTTCGGATTTGGGAGCGATTTTGAGAATTTTTAAGCTAATCGAGTGGGTAAGTGTTCTTCACCTAGAATTATATATGTTCCATGATTTTATCTTTGTTTTTATCATTTAAGTTGTGTTTTGGGTTGAAGAAAATGTTGGTTTTTTAAGAAAACTCTCAAAACGAAAATTCATGATTTGAGGGACTGGTATCGGAATTTGGTAATTTTCGTATGGTTGAACTCATATTGGAATGGGTATTTGGATTTGGTAAAATTTGACGGGTTCCGAGGTGCGGGCCCGGGGGTCGAATTTTGGGTTGATTTTTATATTTCTGTAAATATCGAAACTTTATTATTAGGAATAGATCCTTATACGACTTATGTGTGTTTTGAAGTTGTTCTAGTTGGATTTGAGGCGTTCGGAATTATTTTCGCCCGAGAAGTCCATTATAGAGTACTGGGTTGTCGTCTTCGAGGTAAGTATCTTGCCTAACCTTGTGTGGGGAAACTACCCCTTAGGATTGAGTCTTTTATGTTAATTGTAGCCCCTGTACACGGGGTGACGAGTGCGTACGCGGACTTATTTGTAGAAGGTTGGACTTTTGGGATTATTAGGTCCTTATATCCCCTGTGTATGAAGTTGTAATTGCTATGACTGAGTTCCTAATTGCTAGTTTCATCTCTTCCTGCTTAAAGATTACTTGCTTTTAGATTTCCTTTGTTGTTTACTTGATCTTAATTGACTTGACTGAATATTTTACCTCTTCTATCATCATGCTATATTTTCTCGTCAAAAACTGCCTACTTAGCTAAACTTTGTATTATCTCGCCCTATAATTATTTAGCAGTAATTGGAGTATTATATGTTGGTGTCAAGCATGACCGTGGGTCGTATATTTTGATTGATATTATCTTTCATTAAGCACTACTTAGGCCTAACTTGATGATTATACATGTTGATGGTATTTTCTTGGCATTTACTATTGCGGAGCATTGATTCAACTTAAGATTTATTTCTGAAGCTAATTAATTAAGCAAGATTGGTTATAGTTGTTTCCCTTACCGGGATGATATTGTTTCCATTGTTGACTCCCTTGCGGGGACTATGGTTTCTATTATTGTTTATGTTGTTGATTCCCTTGTCCTAATGCTATCATTTCATTTGTTTGGGTGAGAAAGAGTGTAAAGCACGAAGGGTGATGCCGTGAAATTTCATTTACATTATCATGTGAGGAAAGAGTGTAAAGTACGAAGGGTGATGTCGTGCCATTGTTTATATTCATTATCATGTGAGGAAAGAGTGTAAAGCACGAAGGGTGATGCTGTGCCATTGTTTATATTCATTATCATGTGAGGAAAGAGTGTAAAGCACGAGGGGTGATGTCGTGACATTTTTTATATTCATTATCATGTGAGGAAAGAGTTTAAAGCACGAAGGGTGATAACGTTCCATTGTTTATATTCATTATCATGTGAAGAAAGAGTGTAAAGCACGAAGGGTGATGTCGTGCCATTTTTTATATTCATTATCATGTGAGGAAAGAGTGTAAAGCACGAAGGTTGATGCCGTGCCATGTTATTGAAATTTAAAAGCACGAAGGGTGATGCCGTGCCATATTATTGAGAATAAATGCACGAAGGTGATGTCATGCGTGATATTTTGAGTGAGCGATAATGCACGAAGGGTGATGCCGTGCCATACTTTTGTGAGTTCATGTCACGAAGGTTGTTTCCGTGTAGGTGAGGATAAGGGACATGCATTATTATGTGATATCTGTTTCCCTGTGTATACATGTACCCTTACTTTGGGTTGTTATTGTTGTACTTACATATTCGGTGTGACTTGTTATTATTTTCCTGTACTTGACCTTTATCTCAATTGTTGTTGCACTATCCATGTCTTTTACTTGCTTAATTTGCTTAATTTACGTGCCGTATCTGTCGATATCTATGGGGAGGACGAGAGTAAAATCACGAAGGGTGATGCTGTGCACTTGTTCCATTGGAAACTAAGTTCAAAAGACCACTACTGGAAAAGTATATTTTTAAAAGCTTTTGTTTGAAGGGACTACGTTTAAAGATTTTTCTCCTGCACAGTATATATGTATATATATATGTAGATCGGAGGAAGTACCTTCCAAAGGAAGTTTTCTATTTAAAATGATTATACTTTAAAGTTTTCAATATAAATTTTTGGGTGAAGGGTTACCTTTGAAGAATTAGCTAAATTGTCGGAGTTGTTGACTAAGGTTTGAGGGAGAAATTATTGCAGTGTCGAGTTACTATTGTTTTTTTACTGTGTTGTGGTTTCTGCTTTTGATTCGTACTTCCGTCCTTTCTTTTGTGTAATATTACGATGTTCCGTTATTATTTGCTGTATTTTCTTTCCGCTTTGTACTTGTTATGTTTAGTCATTAGAAAGATGTCATGTCATGTCATTCCTATACATGTGCCTGTTTAGTTTATCGGACCAGTGGGTGTCTTGACTAGTCCTCGTCACTACTTCACCGGGTTAGTCTTGATACTTACTGGGCACCGCCGTGATGTGCTCATACTACTGTTCTGCGCATTTTTGTGCAAATTCCAGGATTTTCATAGCCGGCCGATTGATTGTTAGTAGCGCGATTGCTGTTGTGGAGACTCAAGGTAAAACTGCTTCAGCGTTTGCGGTTTTGGAGTCACCATCTTATGTTTTTGTTGCACCGTTGTACTTATTTATGAACAATGGTATTTTTAGGAGTTTTAGCATAGTTTCTCTAAAGCTTATGACTTGTACTTACCGGGTTCTGGGAAGAAGTTTAAAGTGATGAGATTTAATTCAAAAAACACTTAAACTATTCTTATATTATAATTGATGTTTGTTAATAATAGGCTTACCTAGTCCTTAAGACTAGGTGCCGTCACGAAACCCAAGGGAGGGAAAATCGGGCCGTGACAGGTTGGTATCAGAGCTCTAGGTTCATAGGTGCTATAAGTCATAAGCGAGTTTAGTAGAGTCTTGCGGATTGGTACGAAGACGTATGTACTTATCTTCGAGAGGCTACAGAACTATTAGGACAATTTCACTTCCTTCATTCTTATCGTGCGAGTTCATTGATCTTGAAGTTTGAAATTATCGTTCCATTCTCCCACTGATGGTGAGGACACGTGATGCAGTTCCTGATGATATTACCCTCGAGGCAAATGTCTCTAGGGGTAGATCAGAGGTCGATAAGAAGCACGTACTACAGTTAG
Organism: Nicotiana paniculata; assembly: GCA_005239505.1. Lineage (NCBI taxonomy): Eukaryota > Viridiplantae > Streptophyta > Magnoliopsida > Solanales > Solanaceae > Nicotiana > Nicotiana paniculata. The sequence continues at coordinate 32,518 of ML317298.1, forward strand.
GGCACCTGTCAGTGCAACCTTTGAGGAGCCGCCAGTAGTTCCAGTTGGGGGACAGGTACCAGAGATGCCTGTTGTTACGCCCGGACTTCAGGAGACCTGGGCATAGTTCCGAAGTATGATTGGTACATTGACTTAGGCGGGATGGATCCCTGGTGCACCAGCTACTTCACAGATCGAGAAAGGATCTCAGACTCCCGCCGCCTACACTCCAGAGCAGCGCGATCATGTTGGTCGGATTCCAGTTGTCATGGCAGCATAGTCTGTGGTGCCAGTTTAGCTCGTGGTTAGGCAACAACGTCTGAGGAAGAACAACTTGAACTTGAGAGGTACAAGGAGTATCACCCTCATACCTTCAGTGGATTGATGACTTTCCAGGGTTTTCTGGAGGAGTGTCACTGCATTCTTGATAATATGGGTATTGTGGAGTCGAGCGAGGTTGCTTTTGTCACGTCTCGATTCAGAGGAGTGGTTTGTTAGTGGTGGCGGGCATATGAGTTGGGTGGCCCGGCCGAGCCAGCTTCACTTACATGGGGTCAGTTCTCAGAGGTGCTATTGAGGAAGTTTGTACCTCAGTCCTTCCGAGCTGCATGGCACGTAGAGTTTGAGAAACTGTGCCAGGCCGCTATGTCAGTATTAGAGTATGCCGTTAGATTCAGTAAGCTATCCATATATGCATCTCACGTGGTTGCTACAGTTAGGGGACGAGTCCGTAGATTCATTGAGGGGCTCAGGCATGGTATTTGGTTTAGCATGACCCGAGTGTTGGAGGTAGATGTCTAGTTTCAGCAGGCGGTAGGGATCGCTCGCCGGTTGGAGGGCATGTGGGACCGGGATCGGGAGGACAGACGAGTTCAGGAGAGAGAGAGTAGAGGGAGGAGAGGAGGCCTCATAGACCGGAGAGATCTACTGGTCCTTATTATGGAGGCAGGGTACGACACGATAGAGGTTTGTGGGTCAGCCAGTTCAGTTACATTACCGGCTTTGCATGAGTTTTAGGTACTCACAGATCTCAGAGTACTCGTATTGCGCATTGTCCACAACCATGTCAGTAGAGAGGTTGTTTTGAGTGTGGAGACACCAGTCATAGGGTGAGATATTGTCCCAGGATTCAGGCAGGTGTATCACAACAGGGTATTCAGGTGAGTAGAGGGCGCCCCAGAGGGGGAGGCCCGACCCATTGATGTGTTTCGTATAGTAGCCTGGAGGCCGTTGTGCCAGATATTATTATACATGTATGTTTTGATATGTTACAAAGGGGCACCATTTGAATTTCATTATAGTTCTACTAGTCGGGACGAATCCCTTATTTGTTGCTTCATTTATGAGTGAGTTTCATGCTTCACACTCTATATTCGTGTTTACTCCTGTTGGGAGATTCTATGAGTGGTAGCACGTGTCTATCATTTTTTTCATTCATCATTGAGAGTGGTGAGACTAGAAGTGATTCCTTGTTGTCCATCATGGTAAGAGTTGTGGTTTGATACTTTATCGAGGTGTGAGTTAAGTGAGCGTTATGATTTTTATCAACCAAGATGAGTTAGTGGGAGATTTCAATTGGTATGATATATTTTCGGTATGTGATTTAGAGTGGAGAACGAGGTCCTCGTGGGATTTTGTAATTCGATATGTTTGGACTGGGCTAAGTACCGCAGTGGAAATTTTATCAGTATGGGATCCTTATGATTTGTGTATATGTTTTCATTCTTCCCTTGTTGTATCAGTTGTGGGTCAGTACTGGTAGAGAGTAGTGAATGTCGGGCTTGTTTGATAGTTCCCCTTATGTGTTTCTCTTTTCATATTCAGTCATTTTCGTTATATGCTTTTTTAGTTTCAGCTTGCGGGATGTGTGCCCGGTAGTGTTAGTTGTGGCAGGTGATTCGGGTGTCTAATAATGAGGTCTTCCTGCTTATTGCATCATTATCAGTATTATGGGGCTTGGAAACAGAGTTATTTCAGATGTGAGGCTAATTGCCAATGCTTAGTTGATTTTAGGCAACTATTGTGATCAAAAGTATTATTATGAGCCTCTGTGTGGTGTGCTATATCGTGTGGTCATACCTCGTGGGGGTATTCATGAGTTGATGCAGCTGGTTGTGATTGTGTCATTAGGCTTATGTAGGGTGGGGTGACGTGGGATCACCCGCGGGTGTGTGTTGGAAGAGTGCATTCATAGATTGGATGAGTTCAAGGTAAATCTTGGCACGTTCGAGGACGAACGTTTGTCTTAAGAGGGGGAGAATGTAACGACCCGACCGGTTGTTTTGAGAATTTAAGCTCCATTCGGTGGCGTAAGGTCTTGAACAGTTTCACATTGACCATATCGACCTGCGTGCATGGTTGGATTCAGTTACAGGATGGTCCGGAGTCAAATTGGAAGAGGGATTTTAATTTTGGAAGCTTAAGCGGTGACATTTTACCGGAGGTTTGACTTTTATGTAAACGGTCTCGGAATGAGTTTTAGGTAATGTCAACAGCTTCGTATGGTGATTTAAGATTTAGGCGCGCGTCCATAATTGGTTTTGGAGGCCCATAGAGTAATTTGAGGTAACTCAACGAAAGTTGGAAAATGGAGAAGTTTGACCATAGATCACTTTATGGGATATCGGGGTCGGAATGGAATTACAGAAGTTGGGATAGGTCCGTAGCATCATTTGTGACGTGTGTGCAAAATTTCAGGTCATTCGGACGTGGTTTGGTTGGTTTCGGCATCGTTGGCAAATTTTTGATGTTTAGAAATTCTTAGGCTTGAATCTGAGATTGATTCGGTGTTTTGATGTTGTTTTGGGTGTTCCAAAGGTTCGACTAAGACCATGTATTGGTATGTGATCTATTTGTGTAATTGGTTGAGGTCCCGAGGGGCTCGGGATAGTGTAGGATGGTTAACGGGAAGTTTGAAGTTTGGAAATGTAGCTGGTGCTGCTGTTCTGGTGTAGCCGCACCTGCGGATAGGGAACCGCAGGTGCGAGCTTCGTAGGTGTGGAAATGATCACTCAGGTGTGAGAATAAACTGATTGGGAAGCCTCTGCAGGTGCGGAAACTTGGGACGCACGTGTGGTCCCCGCAGAAGCGATTCTGGGGCGCAGGAGCGAGAAGGAGTGCAGGTGCGGTTTGTATCGCCCACCTGCGATTGTGCAGATACGGCTAAGTGGTCGCAGGTTCGGATGTCCTGGGCAGAATCTTATAAACAAGGGTTAGCCATTTTCTTCACATTTTGAGCTTTGGACTTGAGATTTGGGAGCGATTTTTGGGGATTTTCAAGCTAATCGAGTAGGTAAGTGTTCTTTACCTAGAATTATATATGTTCCATGATTTTATCTTTGTTTTTATCATTTAAGTTGTGTTTTGGGTTGAAGAAAATGTTGGTTTTTGAAGAAATTTCTAAAAACGAAAATTCATGATTTGAGGGACGAAATGGTATCGGAATTTGGTAATTTTGTATGGTTGAAATCATATTGGAATGGGTATTCGAATTTGGTAAAATTTGACGGGTTCCGAGGTGCGGGCCCGGGGTCGACTTTTGGGTCGATTTTTATATTTTTTGTAAAGATCGAAATTTTATTATTCGGAATAGTTCCTTATACGACTTATGTGTGTTTTGAAATTATTCTAGTTGGATTTGAGCCGTCAGAAAGTCTTTTTGCCCGAAGTCCATTATAGAGTACTAGGTTGTCGTCTTCGAGGTAAGTATCCTGCCTAACCTTAATTAGGGGAACTACCCCTTAGGATTTGAGTCTTCTATGTTGATTGTAGCCCGTGTACGTGAGGTGACGAGTGCGTACTCGGACTTATTTGTAGAAGGTTGGACTTTTAGGATTCTTAGCTCCTTATATCCTCTGTGTATGAAGTTGTAATTGCTATGACTGAGTTCCTAATTGCTAGTTTCATCTCTTCCTGCTTAAAATAGAATTACTTGGTTTTAGATTTCCTTTGTTGTTTACTTGATCTTAATTGACTTGACTGAAGATTTTACCTCTTCTATCATCATGCTATATTTTTTCGTCAAAAACTGCCTACTTAGCCAAACTTTGTATTATCTCGCCCTATAATTGTTTAGCAGTAATTGGAGTATTATATGTTGGTTTCAAGCATGACCGTGGGTCGTATATTGTGATTGATATTATCTTTCATTAAGCACTACTTAGGCCTAACTTGATGATTATACATGTTGATGGTATTTTCTTGGCATTTACTATTGCGGAGCATTGATTCAGCTTAAGATTTATTTCGTGAAGCTAATTAATTAAGCAAGATTGATTATAGTTGTTTCCCTTGCCGGGATGATATTGTTTCCATTGTTGACTCCTTTTCCAGGATAATATGGTTTCTATTACTGTTTATGTTATTGATTCCCTTGTCCTGATGCTATCATTTCATTTGTTTGGGTGAGAAAGAGTGTAAAGCACGAAATGTGATGCCGTACCATTTCATTTACATTATCATGTGAGGAAAGAGTGTAAAGAACGAAGGGTGATGCCGTGCCATTTTTTATATTCATTATCATGTGAGGAAAAAGTGTAAAGCACGAAGGGTGATGCTGTGACATTGTTTATATTCATTATCATGTGAGGAAAGAGTGTAAAGCACGAAAGATGATGTCGTGCGATTTTTTATATTCATTATCATGTGAGGAAAGTGTGTAAATCACGAAGGGTGATGCCATGCCATTATTTATATGCATTATCATGTGAGGAAAGAGTGTACCACGAAGGGTGATGCCGTGCCATTGTTTATATTCATTATCATGTGAGGAAAGAGTGTAAAGCACGAAGGTTGATGTCGTGCCATATTATTGAAATTTAAAAGCACGAAGGGTGATGCCGTGCCATATTATTGAGAGTAAAAGCACGAAAGGTGATGTCGTGCGTGATATTGTGAGTGAGTGCTAATGCACGAAGGGTGATGCCATGCCATAATTTTGTGAGTTCATGGCACAAAGGGTATTTTCATGCAAGTGAGGACGAGGGACATGCATTATGATGTGATATCTGTTTCTCCGTGTATACGTGTGCCCTTACTTTAGCTGTTATTGTTGTACTTACATATTCGGTGTTACTTTTTATTATTGTCCTGTACTTGACCTTTATCTCAATTGTTTTTTCAATGTCCATGTCTTTTACTTTCTTAATTTGCTTAATTTACGTGCCATATCTATCGATTTCTATGGGGAGGACGAGAGTAAAAGAACGAAGGGTAATGTCGTGCACTTGTTCCATTGAAACTAAGTTCGAAAGACCACTATTGGAAAAGTATATTTTTAAAAGCTTTTGTTTGAAGGGATTACGTTTAAAGACTTTTCTCCTGCACAGTATACATATGTATATATTTAGATCGGAGGAAGTACCTTCCAAAGGAAGTTTTCTATTTAAAATGAGTATACTTTAAAGTTTTCAATATAAATTTGTGGGTGAAGGGTTACCTTCGAAGAATTGGCTAAATTATCAGAGTTGTTGACTAAGGTTTTAGGGGGAAATTATTGCAGGGCCGAGTTACTATTGTTTTTTTTACTGTGTTGTGGTTTCCGCTTTTGATTCGTACTTCCATCCTTTCTTTTGTGTAATATTATGATGTTCCGTTGTTATTTGCTGTATTTTCGTTCCGCTTTGGACTTGTTATGTTGTTAATTATCTCCTGTAGTCCTCAGACAGATGTCATGTCATGTCATTCCTATACTTATGCCTGTTTAGTTTATCGGACCAGTGGGTGTCTTGACTAGTCCTCGTCGCGGGTTAGTTGATAATAGGCTGAATTCACATAGTTTAGCATATATTTATACTCTAACTTAATGATGCTTCACGGTCTTAAGTGTGTTAAATGATGATAAATTGGCTCTAATGGTGATTTTTGTGTTTCACAGGAGTACAATAAGCTATTGAGGACTTATGACGATGATCCGGGCGAATTTGAAGAATAACAGGCCATGGGGTAATTTCGAGGTGATTTGAAGGCTGGAGATTTATCGAGGCAGTAGGAAACTCCATTAGCGCGAGCTGTAGCGCGCCCGCGCTAGTCCAGCTTTCCAGAGGCAGACAGAAACCCCATTAGCGCGCCTGCGCTAGTCCAGACGGGAAAAATATGTCAAGAAGGGTACATTTGGAAGTTTGGGGCCAATCCACTTAACTATAAAAGGTTCAATTCGCCCGAAGGAGTAGATTATCCAGGTTTAGAGTTTAGAATAAGAAAAGCAAGGGCAAGAAGCAAGAAGCAAGAAAGGCAATTGGGGATCAATCCATATCTTTTTCTCTTGTGATTTTTATCATTGTTCATGAATTCTTTTGTAGTTTTCATTATTGTTATTAGTAGCTAACTGTTCTAATCTAAGGTATTGGTGGAACCCGTTGGGGAATGACGTTATTGTGATATTAATTAGTTTTGATTGGTTGTTAATCTCTATTTGTTCAACTACGTTCTTGCTGTAGTTAATTTAAAGGATCCTTAACTAGCTGTGCCTATTTATTATGTATCTACTTGAGAGAGAGTGCATATTTAGGTAGTTGTTTGAACAACATCACTCCCAGAGTATAGGCGAGAGTCATAACCGACGGTTTAGAGGTTGGATTAGAGATAACGATACCTCGGGTGCAATCTAAAGTGAGCTGTAATGCAATCTAGCTAGCGTAACTTGAGAGAGTGCGTCTAGTAAATTATCATAATTACTTGATAGAGATTTATGGTAGCTGGAGTGTTCATGATTGATAGAGACAACTAAATCAAAACTATAGGAAGTATCCAAGAAGGAAGTTCACTAACGGGGAAACCATAACCTTAGACCTTTATCGCATCTGTTTACACCTCAATATTAGTTGTCTTTTAGTTTATTTAATTTCATTCAGTTGTAGTAGTAAAAATACTGAAAAGTGATATTAATAACCTTTGGGCACTTGATTATTGAGAATCGAGTAGTCTAACAACAATAATTGATAGGTTAATTCCCTGGGGGATTCGACTCTGGGCTAAATGCTAGATTGTATTTGCAACGCTCGTTTAGTCTTTTTATAAGACATAGTTGAGCGTGATCAAATTTTGGCATCGTTGCCGGGGACTTAACGGTGTTATCAATTAGAGTTGGAAGAAATACAAAATTCTTAAGTATAGTCAATTTTCTTCAATTTTCATCTATACATTGAAATTTTAACGTTTGCTAACTTGGTTGTACAGGTGCATGCCTAGAAACTCATCGAGAACTGGTGAAGTATTTGAAGCCTTATCAGACCCCGAGAAAGTTTTCAAGGCCTTGAACCGGGCCAATCGAAAAATCAAACAACAACCATCAATTGAACAACTTGAAACCGACATGGAAGATCCAAACAACAAGAAGAACAATGGGGACGACGTGGTAGACCCAATTGTGCAGATAGGGACGGAGGCTCCTTTATATGACCGGGCACAACCCATGGCGGAGAATTTGGCCGCTACGATACTAGTCCCTCAGATACATGCTGAGTCCTTTCAGATTAGAAATAAATGTTGCACTTGCTGCAGAACAAGGGATTATTTTCAGGGTCATACATCGAGGACCCCCAACAGCATTTGAAGAATTTCTTGTCGATTTGCAAAACTCAGAGGCAGCCAAACGTCACTCAGGAAGCGATAAAACTATTGTTGTTTCCATTCTCAATGACAGGAGCAGCCCAGACTTGGATAAACTCGCTCCCCATTAATTCCATTACCACATGGGAGGAGTTAGTTAAGCATTTCGTGAACAAATTCCATCCACCCAACAAGACAACTCAACAAATTGTTGAAATCTTGAGCTTCAGACAGAAGCCGGTTGAAACATTACAGGAAACATGGGAACTATTTAAAGAAATGTTGGTTATCTGTCCGCACCATGGTATTCCAGAGCAGATGTTAGGGCAACATTTTTATATGGGTCTGGCGGATATTGTAAAGGAAAATGTAGATGCTTCAGCTGGTGGAGCATTCCTGAGCAAAACATGGAGAGAAAGCCAGATCCTGCTTGATAAAATGGCGCAGAATTCGGGGTGGACAACCAGGAATACCCCATTACTCCTGTACTTCACTTAATGCCCTTCGATCCATCCAATACTATTGCTGAGAATGTGGCCAGCTTGATTAAACAGATGAGCATACTAACTAAAAAGGTGGAGGAATCAGGGCAAAAGCAATAGGTACATATCGTGGATACAACCAATGGGGGATTATGCACATATTGCATTACTCAACTATTTGGTAATCAGTGGAATGCAGAGTGTGATCACCCACCTTACCTAGAAAACATGAATTATGTGTCAAATTATGAAGGCCAGAGACAGGGGGGACAGAACTGGGGTCAGCAAGTTCAACCGTATAGACTACCTCACCAACAACAGAACAATGGAAACATGGTTGCCATGAGACCTCAAGGTAATGTAGCACCTTATCATAGGCCATAAGGTTATAACAATCAGAATCAGCAGCAAGCATAACACCCTCCTTAGAACCAACATGAGGGGAGGCAAGAAGATGGGTTTTCAGGCTTGAATTGATGATGCAACAGGTGATTGGGTCGACTGCCAAAATGAGTGAGAGAGTAGATGTACATGATGCAACTATTAAAAATATTGAAGTGCAGTTGGGCCAGATATCTATGGCAGTGAACAATCGTCCTCTTGGGACTTTACCTGCAGATACTCAAGTGAATCCTAAGGACCATGGCCCGAAGCAGATGATGGCAGTGAGTCTCTGCAATGGCAGGGACTTAGACCTGGAACAAGAATTGGCTCATGAAAGCAGGCAGGCAGAGACACTAGTACCTGTGCCAATCAAACTTGATGATTCCACAAACTTGACCAATGTAACAGTACAAACTGCTGAAGAAGAACCTAGTGGGCAGATTGAGGCTGAAAAGGAAGTGGAAATAACCCCAGAGCCAGTAGTTGAAGTGGTAGTTGAGAAAGAAAAATCCCAAATCACTGGGAAAAAGAGACCGCCAGCCCCATTCCCTCAAAGGCTGGCCAAATACCAAAAGGATGAGCAGTACAAAAAGTTCTTGGATATGCTGAAGCAGATACAAGTAAGCATTCCTCTGATTGATGCAAAAAGATGCATGTTTATGCAAAAATGATGAAGGAATTGATGTCCTGGAAGTTTGATTTCCAAGACTTAGTGACTGTGACTTTGAATCAGACTTGCAGTGCTCTGGTAACATGACCAATAGCATAAAAGTTGTCTGATTCAGGGAGTTTTACAATTCCCTGCACCATTGGCAATTTGTCTTTTGCCAAAGCACTGTGTGATTTGGGGGCCAACATTAATCTAATTCCCCTGGCTATTATAAGAGACTGGGTATTGGTAGAGCCAGACCAACGTCCATGTTGCTGCAACTAGCTGATAGGACGGTGAAGAGACCGTCGGGTATTCTGGATGATGTTTTGGTGCAAGTGGGGAAGTTTAGGTTCCCTGCTGACTTTGTGATACTAGACTGTCGAGTGGATGAAGATATTACCATAATCTTGGGCAGGCCATTTTTGGCCACAAGCAGAGCTCTCATTGATTGTGAAACTGGGGAGCTCAAGATGAGGCTTAATGATGAAAAAATCACATTCAATGTGCCGAATCCATGAGGCGACCGAGTGAGTTCTCCAACTGCTCTCTAATTGATGTTGTGGATGTGATAGAAGATGATGTGTCCTTAACTATTGAGGACCCCCTTGATGCTTGTTTAATGAATTTAGATGCGGTAAATAGGGAGGAATTGGCAGAGTGGGTGTTAGCACTTGAAGGTAAAGGAGTATGGCCGAGGGCTCTTGAGTTTGAATCATTGCACTTAGAGAAAAGAGAGAGCTATCCAACCAAGACCTCTATGGAAGAACCTCCCAAACTAGAGTTGAAACCATTGCCAGTCCATCTCAGGTACGCATTTATAGGCCCCAATACTACACTACCTATTATTATCTCATCCAGTTTGTTAGATGCGCATGCAAATCAGATGTTACAAGCACTCTCAGAGTGAAAGACTGCCATTGGATGGACCATGACAGAGATTAAATGGATCAGCCCGACATGTTGCATGCACAAGATTCTCCTGGAAGAGGGACACAGACCTTCCAGGGAACATCAAAGGCGCTTGAACCCAAACATGAAGGAAGTGGTGAAGAAAGAAATCATCAAGTGGTTAGATGAGGGAATCATTTTCCCCATTTTCCCCATCTCTGATAGCAGCTGGGTCAGCCCAGTGCAATGTGTTCCAAAAAAGGGTGGCATGACGGTTGTAAAGGTATGCAGATATTGCAAACTACCTGGCAAGTTGTATTGAACCTTATGAACTCTCTTCTATTCAAAAGAAAAGATTTTATCGTGATTTCTGCAATTACTATTGGGATGAACCTCATTTGTTTAAAATTTGCATTGATAACATGATCCGGAGGTGCGTCCCCGAGATAGAACAATTTGTTGTTTTGCAGGCTTTTCACGCATCTCCATATGGAGGACATTTTGGAGGAGTTTGGACAGCAACTAAGGTGCTAGAGGTTTGGTTTTACTGCTACTATGTTCAAAGATGCTCACACAATGGGTGAAGGGCTATAACGAATGTCAAAGGACGGGGAACATATCCCGTCATCATGAAATGCTCAGGAATTTAATACAAGAAGTGGAAGTGTTTGATGTATGGGGGATAGACTTCATGGGTCCCTTTGTCAGCTCCTACGGAAATAAGTACATCCATGTTGCTATAGACTACATGTCCAAATGGGTAGAAGCTGCAGCATTCCCCACCAATGATGCAAGAGTGGTGGTGGGGTTCTTGAAGAAAAAGCATATTCCCCCGTTTTGGGACCCCAAGTGATATTATTAGTGACGGAGGCACTCACTTTTGCAATCGTGTCTTCGAGAAGCTGCTAGCCAAGTATGATGTGTGCCACAAGGTGGAAACCCCTTATCACCCTCAGATGAGCGGGCAGGTTGAGGTATCAAACCGTGAAATCAAGAGTGTGCTGACCAAAACAGTAAATGCCACAAGAACTGATTGGGCGAAAAATCTTGATGACGCACTCTGGGCCTATAGGACTACATTTAAAACAAAAATTGGTATGTCTCCGTACAAGTTGGTATTTGGTAAGGCTTGTCACCTGCCTGTTGAGCTAGAACATCGAGCGTGGTGGGCATTAAAGCAGTTGAACATGGATCTCAATGCTGCGGGAGAAAATCGAGTCACAGAGCTGCATGAGTTGGAAGAGTTCATATATCAAACATTTGAGAGCTCAAGTCTATATAAAGAGAGAATGAAGAGGTTACACGAAAAAAACATTGTGGACAAAAATTTCAAACCCGACGACAAAATATTACTCTACAATTCAAGATTGAGATTGTTTCCGGGTAAGCTCAAGTCCCGATGGTCTGGACCATTCAAAGTGGTCAAAGTGTTTCCTTCTGGTGCTGTGGAAATTGCTGCTGAAGATGGGTCTAACGCCTTCAAGGTCAATGGACAAAGATTGAAAATGTATGTGAGGATGAATGAAACCAGTGAGCTGGCTGTGGTGCATCTTTTTGAACCTCAGAGGCTGAGCGAACCTTGATTGCGTTCATTATGCGTCGTGTCGTGATGGTAAATCAGGCGCTTCATGGGAAGAAACCCATTTATTGTTGTGCTCACAGTGCTGCGCCATTAAATCAAGCGCTGGTTGGGAGGCAACCCAATACATATAGTGTTTATCGTATAAAATACTAACATATGCAGGTGTGCAAGAAAAGGGGTGGACACCGGACCCCAAGAAAGAGGAAAACAAAAGAAGATTTCTGCTGACGCCTGGACTAGCGCGCCCGCGCTAAGCTAGCTCTAAGGTCGCGCTAGTCAGGTTTTACACTGCCTCGCCTACTTCGCCACTAGCGCGGCCACGCTAATCTCGGGCTAGAGGTCGCGCTAGTAGGTTTTTACACTGTCTCGCCTACTTCGCCACTAGAGCGCCCGTGCTAATATCGCGTTAGAGGTCGTGCTAGTAGGGTTTTACACTGTCCCTCAACCCCTGGACTAGCGCGCCCGCGCTCTTCTAGCGCTAAGGTCGCGCTAGACCGTCTCGACACAGGTAAGTTTTTTTTTCAGGGAAATTTTTTTTTATTTTGTTATTTTCTTTTTGTAATTTTCCCAACCACCCAATTAATTTTCTACTCCACCCCCAACTGACACAATCCTTATCCCCCACTTTTATTCTCACAATAGAACTCCACCCTCCCATAAACCCTTTCCCTTCTTCTTATTTTCCTCTTCAATTTTCCCCCCCAAACGCAGGCAAACCCACAACTCAAGCACTCCCATCTCTAAGTCTTGTTCAACCCCCATTACTCCATATCCATCCTTCAACTCTACTGGTATGTACTTCTCACATTAATTTTCTTTTTATTTTGTAACTTATTTTTTCTTTTCCATTGTGTACACAAATTGTAGCTTTTTTTTCCTATTTGGTAGCCGTACTGGGTAGTAGTTGATTTGTACTGAAAAGAGATGAAATAGGGAGTGTGGGCTGTTGTGATTATGTTTGGGTTATTGTGGTGGTGCTTCATATCCATTATTGAGTGTTTGGGGTTTAAGTTGTTAATGCCCACCATATGTTTGTAAAAAGGCCCCAGTGGAGGGAAGTAATGTGGCCAATTTGTGGTGAAGTCTAAGTAACCACAGTTGGATCACCCTGTTATACTGATATAATACTATGCTAATTGTAGGTACCATGCCTTCACGCAAGCGTCAAGACACAGGTGCCTCCTCAAGTCGTCCGACAAGAGCCTCCACCGGAGGAAGGCCCCGAAAATCAGTTGACTCGAGGCCTTTCAATATCTACAAGTTTGTCTCAGCGAAGGCTCAGGATAGATTCGTTGAAAAAGAGGATAAGGCAGCTGTACGTGAGCAGGCCATGGACTCTGAAGCCATCAGGATGAACTGCCCGAGAATGTATGAGGTGTTAATGCAGCGTCGCCTGGATGTCTTCTTTGAGGAACCTTATGAGGCATGGCATTATTGTCCCGGAATTTTATGCCAACGCTCAGGAGCATGAAAACTATGTGGTAACAGCGCGTAGAAGGAAGGTTAATGCCTCAATGGAGCACATTCGGACAATGTACAGGCTACCTCCACCAGTACCTAGTTACGTGGATGCCTACCGGACCTATTATGGAAAAATGGCTCCCTAGGATACGTTCACCCCAACCATCTGTCGACCGGGCATCGCGTTGAAGTGGTACAAATATGCAAACAAATTCCACTCCTCGGCCCTCAAGTTTGAGGCCAAATGCTGGTTGTACCTGATCAATAGCCGACTCCTGCCATCCAAAAACTCATCGGAGGTGAACATTCCTCGAGGGTGTTTGATTTAGTGCTTCATGGTAGATGCACCGTTCGATGTGGCCTAGGTAATTCATGAGGAGATGTTTGTCCGCATGAAGGTCCAAAGGTATCAGTTATTCTACCCATTGCTTGTCACTCGATTGTGTGCTGCGGCTAGGGTGCCAGGCGACTTCGCTGTAGATGGCCGGGTGCCTGAGGTGCATCCCTTCAAAGCTGAAAAATTACTACGGGAAAGGAGGCAGTGGAGGCCGATGAGGAATTAGTGGGGCATGACTCCGAGGAAGATGAAGCAGAGGAGGAGCATCACCAGGGAGGTGAGGATACTGAGCTCATGGAGGAGGAGCAACCCGTTCAGGAGCAGGTTGCGGATGTTGGAGGCCCGTCTAGGGCCAGTCGGGGACAGCAGTAAGACCGCCTAGAGCAAGATGTGGCTAGGCTGAGGACCTCGGTGACTGACCTGGGGACTCGTTTTGATGAGATGGCCACCCAACAGAAGAAGTCTGAGAAGAGGATCATAGGTTGGCTCCGCGCCCTGGGTCGTGTGTGCAACGTGGACTCAAGCACCGTCTCCGACCAGGATTGAGCTATCAGGGAAGTTCCCTTTCCTTACTCTATTTTTAATTGGCCATGAGGACATGTCCTCATTTTAAGTGTGGGGTGGGGGATGGTTTCCCTGTTTTGTTGTATGTTGTACAAGTTATGAATTATTTGTTTTAGTTTGTTTTGGTTAACTTGATCGAATTGTAGTTTTGTTTTATGTTTTATTTTTGTAGTATGTTTTAGTTGTTTGTTAGTTATAGTAATCAAGTCGTCTTGGCCCGACGAAGGATCCCTTCAGCGGGGTTCTTGAGGGTCCAAGTCGATCGAAAAAAAAGAAAAAAAAATCAGAAAATTTAGTGGACTCCTCTTGATGACAGATTTCTTAGGCAGTTTTCTTGAGGGAGGTTATTCCAAAGAAAACACCAAAAATATTTTTATTTTTTTTCTCTCTTTTCTTTTTTTTAGGTAGTGTAGTAACTCCCCCTTGGTTTTTCTTTTGACCGCGGTTCTTTTCCAAGGGTTTAGCTTGAACCGGGTATATCTAGCTTCTTCTTTTATTTTTAGTTGTTAGGAATCCTTTGGGCAAGGTGCTGAATGATAAAATGCTACCCTTAGTGTGTTACACCCTAACACCATGAATCCTAGAGTTTGACACTTAGGCTCACCTGCTGATTCTTGTAGAATGCCTTAATGGTGCATGTTGTAACTAACTTGAATGCTCAATGGAGTGTTTTGATGAACCAATTTGGATTGAATTATGTGCCATGTGTGTATGAGGTATTTTGCATCTATTCTATGTCTGCATTTGGTATCTAGAACTTGCCCCGTGTGTGTACAAATCGAAATAGAAGTTTGTTTAGTCTTAGAAGGGATATAGGCATTTATTTGTTAATCCAGACACAAACATATACCCACCTGAATATAATTAACCATAGTCAACCTCTTTGATCTTATAAGCCTGTTTCTTTGATAACCACATTATGAACCATAACCAATTGTTTGAATAGCCTGTCTGTTTGAACCCGGTACCTCCCATGAGCACTTGAATTGTTAGCAGATATGTAAAAGTCAAAGTGTGGGGTGGTGGTTTGATCTGTAAGAAAAATCAAGGAAATAGAATGAAAAATGCAAAAGTCAAGGCCACTTAGAGAAAAAAATAAAAGAAAGAAAGAGGACAATAAATACATGTAGTCCTTGATAATTAGTGGCATGAAAAAGAAAGTTTCACCTAAAAAATAGTGGGGTAATTATGAAGTAAAGCATGGTGAAAGTTCTGGCCAAGAATGAAAATGGGCTAAATGTTAATGTAATTGTACTAAAAGTGCTTAGAGAGGTTAGTCACTATACCCAAATGTATCTTACCCGTCCCTTAGCCTACATGAAAACCAAATAAAGACCTATTGATCTTAGACTGAATGAACTCAATTAGTAGAGTATTAGACTATGGGCAAGCATGTGGTGTATCTGTGTGACATATGAATGTTCTTTTTGAGAGTAAGTGAATTCTTTCGATTTAAGGTTCCTGTGCTCTTACTATTATCTTTATGGAACTACTCTCAATTGTGTGAAGTGAGGGCACGTGATTTATGAAAAAGAGGTAGAGTATCTCGAGGAAGTAATAGTATAGCATAGCATGTGAGAGTCATCGCTTGAGGCATAGATGTTACACTGCTAGGTACAATGCTTGTAAAACGTTTGTGGTGTGACACCGTAGGGGAGTGTTTGATGCAAAGAAACCTTGTAGGATATAGTGGATTGCTCGAGGACCAGCAATGATTTAAGTGTGGGGTGTTGATAATAGGCTGAATTCACATAGTTTAGCATATATTTATACTCTAACTTAATGATGCTTCACAATTCAAGTGTGTTAAATGATGATAAATTGGCTCTAATGGTGATTTTTGTGTTTCACAGGAGTACAATAAGCTATTGAGGACTTATGAGGGTGATCCAGGCGAATTTGAAGAATAACAGGCCATGGGGTAATTTCAAGGTGATTTGAAGGCTGGAGATTTATCGAGGCAGTAGGAAAATCCATTAGCGTGGGCTGTAGCGCGATCTTAGTGCGCTCACGCTAGTCCAGCTTTCCGGAGGCAGACAGAAACCCCATTAGAGTGGGCATTAACGCGAGATTAGCGCGCCCGCGCTAGTCCAGACGGGAAAAATACGTCGAGAGGGGTACTTTTGGAAGTTTGGGGCCAATCCACTTAACCTATAAAGGGTTCAATTCGCCCAAAGGAGTATATTATCCAGGTTTAGAGTTTAGAATAATAAAATCAAGGGCAAGAGGCAAGGAGGGCAATTGGACATCAATCCATATCTCCTTCTCTTGTGATTTTTATCATTGTTCATGAATTCTTTTGTAGCTTTCATTATTGTTATGAGTAGCTAACTGTTCTAATCTAAGGTTTTGGTGGAACCGTTGGGGAATGACGTTATGTGATATTAATATAGTTTTGATTGGTTGTTAATCTCTATTTGTTCAACTACATTCTTGTTGTAGTTAATTGAAAGGATCCTCAACTAGCTGTGCCTATTTATTATGTATATACTTGAGAAAGAGTGCATATTTAGGTAGTTGTTTGAAAAACATCACTCCCCGAGTATAGGCGAGAGTCATAACCGAGGGTTTAGAGGTTGGATTAGAGATAATGATACCTCAGGTGCAATCTAAAGCAAGCTGTAATGCAATCTAGCTAGCGTAACTTGAGAGAGTGCGTCTAGTAAATTATCATAATTACTTGAGAGAGATTTATGGTAGCTGGAGTGTTCATGATTGATAGAGACAACTAAATCAAAACTATAGGAAGTATCCAAGAAGGAAGTTCACCAATGGGGGAAACCATAACCTTAGACCTTTATCGCATTTATTTACACCTCAATATTAGTTGTCTTTTAGTTTATTTAATTTCATTCAGTTGTAGTAGTAAAAATACTAAAAAGTGATATTCATAACCTTTCGGAACTTGATTATTGAGAATCGAGTAGTCTAACAACAATAATTGATAGGTTAATTCCCTGTGGGATTCGACTCTGGGCTAATGCTCAGATTATATTTGCAACGCCTGTTTAGTCTTTTTATAAGACATAGTTGAGCGTGATCATTAGTCTTGATACTTACTGGGCACCGCTGTGGTGTGCTCATACTACTCTTCTGTGTATTTTTGTGTCGATTCCAGGATTTGCATAGCCAGCCGATTGATTGATAGTAGCGCGGTTGTTGTTGTGGAGACTCAAGGTAAAACCGCTTCAGCGTTCGCGATTTTGGAGTCACCATCTTATGTTTCTATTGCACTGTTATACTTATTTCTGAACAGTGGTATGTTTAGGAGTTTTAGCGTAGTTTCTCTAAAGCTTATGACTTGTACTTACCGCTCTAGGAAGAAGTGTAAAGTGATGAGATTTAATTCAAAAAGCACTTAAACTATTCTTATATTATAATTGATGTTTGTTAATAATAGGCTTACCTAGTCCTTAAGATTAGATTCCGTCACGAAATCCAACCGAGGGAAAATCGGGCGTGACACCAATTGACCCCCAATTCAACTCCGGTCACCCATACATAGATAAATAAACCCCCGAAATCCCACAATGACTGAATCACGACACATCTTATCCTCTGGCTAGCTTTTGCCATGACTTCACAGTCCCCAACCATGAAACAATCCACTCCTGAGGACTCCCAGTGCCTCTGCCCCTAGCGACATCTGCTCTGGGGATAGCGTCATCATGAACTGCAGCTCGTGTCCTCACCATCTTTCAGAGAGTGGAATGATAAAAGTTCAAACTTCGAGATCAATGAACTCGCATAATAGGATTGAAGGAAGTGAAATAGTCCTAATAGTTTTGTAGCCTCTCGAAGATAAGTATAGACGTCTCCATGCCGATCCGCAAGACTCTACTAAACTCGCTTATGACTCGTACCACCTATGAACCTAGAGCTCCTACCAGAACAGTAGTTGAGGAGCTGCTAGTAGTTCTAGTAGGGGGCAGGTACCGGAGGCGCCTGCTATTACCCTCGGACTTCAGGAGACCTTAGCACAGTTCCTGAGTATGTTTGGTACATTGGCTTAGGCGAGATTTATTCTGGTTGCACCAGCTACTTCACAGACCAGAGAAGGAGCTCAGACTACCGCCAGCCACACTCCAGAGAAGCGAGATCATGTTGGACAGGTTACAGGTGTCATGGCGACACAGCCTGTGGTTCCAGTTCAGCTCATGGTCAGAGCAGCAGCATCCAAGGAAGGCCAGCTTAGATTTGCAAGGTTCAAGAGATATAACCCTCCTACATTCAGCGGTTTGGCTTCAGAGAGTGCACAAGGTTTGTTGGAGGAGTGTCATAGCATCCTCCACACTATGGATATTGTTGAGATGAGTGGGGTTGCTTTTACTACGTTCCAGCTTAAGAGAGCGGCTTATCAGCGGTGGCAGGCATATGAGTTAGTGTGTGTTTTTTTTTTGTGTGTGTGTGTGTGTGTGTATATATATATATATTGTTTTGATATTTATGAAAAGAGGACAAATGTCCATCCATGTCGCAACTTGCATGGGAAGTTCAAAACAAGTGTCATACACTTGTCATGTTCTAAGATTCCCAATTAGCCTATAAATAGGCCTTCAAAATAGCCATCAAGCATCAACACATTTTACTTTGCCTCTTTCGTTCCTCTTCAGCTTCCTTTTCTTTCCTCCTTAAAACATTTGTAGTATACTTTGTTTGTTCCCTCTTTTAAATAGCTGGGTTTTTAATTTAATATTTGCTGATTCATGTATATTCCCTAATAGAGGTAGGCTTATTTAATCCTGGAGTGATATTTTACACTGCTGAAAAAGTTTCTTAGGACAGTGCCCAGCACGACTCAAGCCCATTCGTGTATCTACTTACAAATAATATTATTGTAGTGTTATTATTTTTCGGTGTCGTTATTACTACAATCTAAGAAACTATGGAAAACACCATTGATGCTGAAAATACTACTGATACTACAAATATTGACGCTACCTCTGCTGCCCCAGCTCCAGTTGCACTGCCATATGCCAGGCCATTTCCAGATGTGTCAAATATTAAAATTTTTGCCAATGAAAATTTCAAGCGTTGGCAAGAACGTATTTTCTCACTGCTTGATGTCCATGGTGTTGCACATGCACTGTTGCATCCACAACCTAGTCCAAACACTGATAATAAAATAGTGGAATCATGGCAACATGCCAACAATGTATGTCGTCATACTATATTACAAACTATTTCAAATGAACTGTTTGACGTGTATTGCAGTTACAAGGAAGCAAAAGCTATCTGGAAAGCCTTAATTAAAAAATTCACTGTTGAAGATGCTACAAAACAAAAATTTGTAGTAGGAAAATTTTATCAATGGCAGATGAGAGATGATAAAGAGATGAACATGCAAATCAACGAATATAAAAAATTGCTAGAAGACTTGAAGATCGAGGTGATGTCATTACCAGAAAAGTTTGTTGTTGGAGTGTTGATTGAGAAGCTGCTTGACTCATGGAGTTACTACAAAAATAACTTAAAGCACAAACAGAAAAATTTCACCATTGAGGAAATTATGACGCACATCCTAATTGAAGATTCCAACAGAAAAGAATCTGCCAAAGCTAGGATGACAACTCTTAAAGCAAGCTTAGTACAAAGCAACAACAACTACCGCAAAAGGTACGAGAATAAGTCTCAAGGTTGCAACCTAAAAATCCTAACCTTAAAAGAAAAAAAGGCTCTTATTTTGTTCGTGGAAAACCAGGCCATCATGCCTCACAGTGGAGGTACAGAGCAGGAAATGACAAAGAAAAAACTAATACTCCTAAGGCTAACTTAGCTGAAAGAGGTGATATTATTGCAGCTGCCATTTCTCAAGTAAACATTGTAGCACATGCAAAAGAATGGATGGTAGACTCTGGGGATACTCGGCACAATTGTGCAAATCGAGAAGCATTTTTCTCTTATACTCATGTAGAGGATGATAGAGAAGAGGTCTACCTTGGAGAATCAAGTACTACAAAAGTCTTGGGTAAGGGTAAAGTTCTCCTGAAACTCACTTCGGGAAAAACTTTACCCCTTGTTGATGTACTACATGTTCCTAATATGAGGGCAAACTTGATCTCTGTATCCTTGTTGGGAAGAGCCGAAGTGAAAGTGCCATTTGAATTTGAGAAGATCATAATGACCAAAAATAATGTGTTTGTGGGGAAGGGCTATTGTAACCAATGACTCTTTGTACTTAATGTTTCTAATGTTATCAATGAAAATGTATCTGCTTCTGCTTATATAATTGAGTCTATCTCTTTATGGCATGCTAGATTAGGACACATTAATATCACATATATAAAGAAAATACAGTCACTAGGCTTAATATCTGGTTTAGACTCAAAAAATATTGAAAAATGTGAAATATGTGTTGAAGCTAAAAGTATTAGAAAAACCCGTTTTCCATAAATAGAGAAACTGAATTGTTATCTTTAATTCATATTGATTTAGGCGACTTAAAACAGATTATGACTAGAGGTGGTAAAAGATATTATGTGACTTTTATTGATGATTTTTCTAGATATACGAAGTTGTATTTTCTTAGAAATAAAGATGATGCCTTTAATGCTTTTATTTCTTATAAAACTGAGGTTGAAAATCAACTTAGTAGAAGAATCAAGAGAATTAGATCTGATAGAGGTGGAGAATATTTTTCTTTAAATGATTATTGTGAAAAGAATAGAATTACTCATGAGGTAACTCTGTCTTATTCATTTGAGTCAAATGGAGTAGCTGAAACGAAAAATAGAACATTGAAAGAGATGATGAACTCTATGTTAGTTAGTTTTAATGCTCCTGATAATTTGTGGGGTGAAGCTATATTATTTGTATGTCACTTACAAAATAGAATACCACATAGAAGAACTGACAAAACTCCGTATAAATTGTGGAGGGGTTATAAACCTAACTTGAAGTATTTAAAAGTGTGGGGGCACCTTGCTAAAGTCCTTTTGCCTGAACCTAAAAAGAGAAAAATATGTTCTAAAACTGTTGATTGCACACTTATTGGATATGCTGAACATGGTGTTGCATATAGATTCCTTATTTTAAAAAGTGATGTGCTTGATTGTAATACTATAATTGAGACAAAGAATGTTGAGTTGTTTGAATATTTTTATCCACGGCCTAATAAAATTTCTCATACACCCGTTGAAATAAATAATAAAATTACCTCTAATGAGGAACTGGAAAGGAGTAAAAGTCCTAGGAAAGAATATTTTTCTTATGGAAATGATTTTCAAACCTTTCTTGTCGATAACAAACCATCAAATTATTTTGAAGCTATAACTTCTTTAGAAGCTAATTATTGGAAAAAAAATAAAATATGGATTTTAATAGATTTACCTCCTGGTACAAAGCCTATTGGTTGTAAATGGATTTCAAAAAGAAATTTAATCCTGATGGATCTTTAGATAAGTATAAATCTCGGTTAATTGTAAAAGGATTTTCTCAAAAATAAAATATAGATTATTTTGATACATTTGCACCAATAACTAGAATTTCTTCTATTCGAGTTTTAATTGCCTTAGCTTCTATCCATAAGCTTTTTATCCATCAAATGGATGTCAAAACAACTTTTTTACATGGTGATTTAGAAGAAGAAATTTATATGGTTCAACTTGAAGGTTGTGTTATTTCTGGACAAGAAAATAAAGTTTGTAAATTAATTAAATCTTTATATGGCCTTAAAAAAGCTCCTAAGCAGTGGTATGGGAAATTTGAACAAGTCATACTGAGAGAAGATTTTTCTTCAGTGGAGGTGGATAAATGTGGTTATACTAAAATGAGAGACATTGATTATGTGATAATATGTCTATATGTTGATGACATGCTTATATTTGGTACAACTTTAAATATTGTACAAATTACTAAATTATTTATGTCTGCTAGTTTTGATATGAAAGATCTGGGTGAAGTAAATACAATATTGAGAGTTAAAGTTATAAGGAGTGAAGATGGAATGATGTTGTCATGAGAACATTACGTTGAGAGACTTCTTAAAAAGTTTGAATATTTAATGTCACATATGTGAGCACTTCTTTTGATGCTAACTCTCAGTTGAAAAAGAATAATGGTGACCCAGTTGCTCAATCTAACTATGCACAGATTATTGGGAGTCTGATGCATTTAATAAATTTTACAAGGCCTGATATAGCCTATGTTGTGGGTAGATTGAGTAGATATACTCATAATCCCAACAGATAGCATTGGTCTGCATTAGCTAGACTAATAAAATATTTGAGAGAAACCATGAATTATGGTATCCTATATATTCCTTCTACTTTAGAATGGTACAATGATGCAAACTAGATCTCTGATTCAGATGAAACAAAATTCACTAGTGGTTATGTATTCACCCTTGGTGGTGGTGCAATATCGTGGAAATCAGCTAAACAGACGATCATTGCTAGATCGACTATGGAATCAAAGTTTGTAGCTCTGGAGTTAGCTAGTTTTGAGGCTGAGTGGCTAAGAAACTTTTTAGCTAATATCCCTTTAATAAAGGATGTATTGCCTCATGTGTCTATACATTGTGATTGTCAACCGGCAATAGCTATAGTAAAGAATAAATCTTATAATTGTAAAAGTAGACACATGAAATTGAGACATGATGTCATAAAGTAGCTGCTGAGAGATGGAATAATTTCCATTGATTATGTGAAGTCAGAAATTAATTTGGTCGATCCTCAGACTAAAACTGTGGGAAGAAAATTAATTTTTCAAACCTCAAAAGAGATGGGGTTAAAGCCGTCATGTTGTCAATAGAGATGGTAACCCAACCTATGTAATTGGAGATCCCATGAAGTAGGTTCATATGGGTAATAATAAGTCAATACTAACACTAAAGCACTAAAAGAGAGTGTGTGACTGCTACTAATTGAGAGGATGAATTATAACTCTTAATGAAATTCATATTCCTTATGGATGGTGTATTTAAAAGCAGTATACACTTGATGAATTCACCTATATGAGAGTGAAGTAAAGCCACTCTTATGAAATATTGGCCTAGTATCTAGAGCTCTCATGAATTGACAGGAACACACATGGCCTAGTGGCGCAAAACCGCATTGAACAACAAAATTATGAAGGTCAAAATGTGATTGATAAAATCTTTGACTTACGACAAGAATTATTGGTTGATAGAATATTATATTTCACCAGTAATTCTGTGAGTTAAACTTTATTGATCTAAGTTTGGTTCATAGTCCAAAAGAACCCAAACATATTGCATTTGGAATACAAATCCAACAAATCTTACTCCTCTTTGTATGAATTTTTGAAAATATATGGGGGAACTGTTGTGATAATTCCAAAAAGAGGACAAATGTCCATCCATGTGGCAACTTTCATGGGAAGTCAAAACAAGTGTCATACACTTGTCATGCTCTAAGCTTCTCAAGTATCCTACAAATAGGCCTTCAAAATAGCACCAAGCATCATCACATTTTACTTTGCCTCTTTCGTTCCTCTTCAGCTTCCTTTTCTTTCCTCCTTAAAATATTTGTAGTCTACTTTGTTTGTTTTCTCTTTTAAATAGTTGGGTTTGTATTTTAATATTTTGCTGATTCTTGTATCCTCCCTAATAGAGGTAGGCTTGTTTAATCCTGGAGAAATATTTCACACTACTGAAATAGTTTCTTAGGACAGTGCCCAGCACGACTCAAACGAATTCGTGTATCTACTTACAAGTAATATTATTGTAGTGTTGTTATTTTCCGGTGTCGTTATTACTACACACACACACACACACACACACACATATATATATATATATATACACACACACACACACACATACACCTCGAAATAGTAGTAACAATTAAACTTGTAATGTGATTATAAGGATACGTGATCTAATTCGGTGCCAATTGATAAATAGCTAAAAATATAAAGGAATTAAATGACTGTAATAGATCGAACCAGTGCCGTTTGCAAGTTATCTACCTCGGCTTGAAATATTTCGAGATCGAACGTTAAGAACTACAAGAACAATAAGAATAAAATGGATAATAAGAACAACAGAGAATTAAGAGCGAGTAAAAGAGCAGAGTGTTTGTAAATCTCAGTAAATGCGTATATGATTCGTGTCCCTTACAATTGAACAGGGTTCCTCTTTATATAGTAGAGAAAACCAAAATAAGGTAAACTCTAATTTCGGAAGCAAAATACATGATAGATATTAATAACCGTTAATGGTTCTGTCAATTCCGAGATTCCCGCCGAGATTGATGGTCGATATCGAATATCTCGTTATTGCGTTACTTCGATGTCGGTTAGTCTAATCTCGATCCCTCAGTCTTCGTGTTCTTCGAGTTCAAACTTGTTTCGGTACGAACTCACTCTCGAGGCAATCCCTCGAGCCCGTAATATCAGGTGTGGTCGATTTTAACCGTATACAATATATACATTATTCCAAACCAAAAACAAGTTTATAGTGTATTTGGCTTATATTTCTCCATGCCCTTGATATCATTCCACCATGCACAATTACCACCTTCCTTCTTTCTCTCTCCTTTTTTTCCATTGGTTTCCACCTAAATATAGTTTAAAAAAGAAAAGAAAAAGGAATTGAGTAATACTTATCTTGAAACACATTTATTATTTTCCCTGTACTTGTCCAAATTACGAATATGAAAATGCATTCCCAAAATTTGCAATGGAATAATAAAGTATAGTCTAGATTCATAGGTATTGAAGGATCGGAGAGGTACACATGGAACACCAGAATCCCTAACATCACAATCAAGTTAGCACGATGTATCGCAATTAATATTGGTGACATAATTAGGAAAAGTTTCTATTTTTAGTTTTTAAATAACATTATTATAACAAAATGTAGGAATTTATTGGAGTATGACTTATTGGAGAATTTAACAAGTCCCATTAACTACTCTCCTAATAAAGTAGCCTTCTGTTGTTTTCATTTTGTTGACCGACAACAGTCATAATAAGGTAGCACATGCAAGACATGTTCATAACGTGAGCTCTCGACAAATCGTGAGAAGTCTCTTCCTTCTAATCTTTTAACCATGAATACGTTCTATAATGAGTACTCTTATAATAAGTGAACTAAATGGCGGTGATTGCTACACCAGAATCAGTCTGCAGATATAAATGTACTTTTAATCTTTTATTATTAGTACTATTGGTATGTGATATACTGATATTTATTGGAATCTTGACCATGTTCCTGGCTTGAAATATGATTGAATAAATACAAATGTCAATGTCAATAGGCAGTACAGTATGAGAATATATATATATATATATATATATATGCGTGAAACCTAAGTGTGGGGTAAGTTCAACCACTGTTGTCCGCAGGATAAATAGTTGGAGGCAGCTTTAAGAGTGATTCGTTATCTGAAAGGCGGTAAGCGTCGAAACGAATTGACACGAAACATAAAGATTTATTCTTTGTTAGATTCTTAAATAAAAAGTTGTAAATTGACATGCAATACTAAAAATTTAGTAAAAAGCGACCAACATTGATCGCTTGTGTCAAATCACCGATTAAAACGCGTTCAAACACGCGTGATCGCTATATTGGTGGTCCTTTTATCTTAGCGATCGAAGTTAATCGCTAATTTCGATCGCTAAGATAAAAGGACCAACTGTGCAATGTAAACAAAATACCGACCAACTTTGATCGTTATATTATTTTAATAATTTAAATTTACCGACCAAAGTTGATCGGTATATTTAAATTATGATATTTAATTAATTATTATAATTTAAAAATTATCGACCAACATTGGTCGTTAATTAAAATATATATTATTTTTAAAAATATAGATTTAACAATAGCAACCAAGGTTGGTCGCTAATTTTAAAATCTGGGTACATAAGCGACCAACCTTGGTCGCTAATATTTAACTTTTTAATTTTTTTTTAGTCATAAGCGACCAAGGTTGGTTGCGAATTCGCAGATTTTTTTTTTTAAAATAGGAAAGCGACCAACTTTGGTCGCTTTTCTAGATTATAATTTTGGTATAAAATGCCTGTTTTGGCAGCTACACCACCTGTCAGCATACCAAAATCCCTAAATAACAATACAATTCAATACATACAATACAATTCTATACCAAAATCTCCACAACAACAACAACAACACAATAACAACAACAACACAACAACAACAACACAATTAAAAAAATACATTAAAACTAACAAATTAAAGTTCAATAGAACAAACAAGTTAAATTAACAAAACTAAGTTAAAGCTTATTACAACTAGTTCAAAACCGGTTCTATTTGTCTAGTTCAAAGTTTATAAAAGTCAAGGAGTGTTTTGTACAACATCATCATCACCGTCCGATGAACTTTCATATATAAGACGGTATAGAGAAGGGTCTCGTGGAGGACGGGAAGAACGACCACGGGGAGGACGGGAGGAATGATCATGGGGAGGACGGGAGGAATGTTCACGTGCAGGTCGAGCCTCTGGTGATGACTCACGAGACTGAGGAATCGAAAAAGCTCCGGTAGATAGGAGAGTTCTGATCTGAGCTTGCATGCCAAGGTACTGAGCATCTTTAACCTTTTGTCTTTCCTTGGCTGCTTCTAGCTCGAATGTGAGCTTTGTCACAGTCTCCCGCATAGTGGAGAGGCTCTCCCCATCAAGTTGCTCGCCTTGCGAGAAAGTCCCTATTCCTTGCATTCAACACTTATAGATATGGAATTTCTTAATAGGAAGCCCGCCGTATACCTTCCCATTTCGGACCACCAACAGACTCCATCCATATTCTTTCAGCATCCTCGTCTGAAGGTTGGGTTGGCTCGCCCGACTCACTAGGTGGTTGAGTGCGGATGAATTCCTCCACGTTGGTTTGGAAGAGACCCTATACAAAAATTTACATTGAATTCGTATTTCAAAATCTATATAAAAGTAAATTAAAATACTTAATGAGAAGTGAAAACTTACATATACAGTCGAGGACCTGTCCTCGACCACCTTTCGTAATCCGTCTCATTCTTCTTCTTCTTCACAATATGTGTCTCCGTGAATAGCTCATCTTGGTTCATTGGACGCCCTAACTTCTTTTCCTGAAAATAAATTAATTTAGTTAATAAACAGAATAGATATACTTTGAAAATTAAAATAAATTAAGCAATTACGTACCGATCTTCTTTTTATTGTCCCTAGGCTGATCACACCTCCAGTGGGCAAGGAGCCTCCCTTCTCAGATGCGCGAGCTTTCTTTCCTTTTTCGATCTTCTCTAAGAACTTTTCGGTAAGCCATTGCCTTTGCACATGATCCCACAAATTTTGAAGTAACCAGTCAGGCTTCTTGTTCTTCTTTCTAGCTTCGGAAAAAGTATGCAACAACTGCTTGCGAGCTTTGTGATGAAAATTTGTAGCCACTTCTGCGCTATAGCGGTATTCCCATACACACTTGCTCTGTATTTCAAAATTTAATTATTATATGAAAATATCATAAATATAAATAATTAAACTGCTTAAAAGAACATTTATACCTTAAATTGATTGAAAATTTGCTCTTTCAGCGAGAATGGGAAATCAGTCCAAGTCGCATAAGGGCCATCATAAAGTTTTCTGACGGCTTTGGTGATTATCCTCGTAATCTTATTACTCGGGATGAACCTGAAATTTAACAAAAAAAACATATTAATATCTCTGTAAAAACTTTACAAAACAATAACACAAAAATAACAAATAACTCTTAGCTGTCACCCTCAGGAACTATGATGATCCTGTCATATTGATCATAATGCACCTCCTCCTCGTCATCATCATCATCACCGTCCGATGCATGTATATCAGAGGCATGTGTGAAAGGTGTAGGGGGTCAGAGCTACTACCTCGCAGGCGAAGGTCGGAAATAGATGCAGTCGTTGATGAAGATGGCTACGATCCCTGTGACTGCGACATAGCTGGATGGACCCCAAGTGGCTGTTATACTGATGGCTGTGACCCGAGTGGCTGTGACATGGATGGATGTGATCCATGTGGCTGTGACATAAATGGATGTGATCCATGTGCCTGTAATCTACGTAGTCGTGAGGCAGCTGGACTGTATGACGGGCGTATAGTCATATGGCCCTGTGATGAAAGACCTGGTGTCTGCATGAAGGTATAGGGCTCGTGATGCTGTGGCAGCTCAGTATAGTCGTGAGGTGGAGGATAAGACATAGGCATAGTCATAGGCATCTCTGAAGAGGGTGGAAAGGATGGAGTATTATTTTCTACCCTCCTCTTTCCCTTCATAGCCTTTTCTCGACCCCAAGAACCAATACGGTCATTGCTACCTTGACCCTTACCTGTTATCTGCATAATATAATACATATTTAGATTGAAACATATAAAAAACTATCTATAAAACGAGAGTTATTAAGAAAACCAACTTTTTAAAGCTCATCGACGTATTGTTCCTCGTCTGAGAATTCTTCTTCCTCACTTGTTTGAGCTTTATCAGTTGATTATTCGTCCTCATTTTCTATAATTGTTACTTCATTTTTATCAACTTCTTCCAATATTGTTCAGGATGTTCCAAATTATTTTCTAACTAATCATCCACTATTTGGTGAACACTGGAGATATCGTTTTGATATGAAACATCTAACACATTCTCGACTTCCACCCTAACTATAGGCTTAGTTTTTATTACAACCTACCAATCGGATTTATTCCGCCGCAATGGATAAGGAGCATAATATACTTGCCTAATATTATGTGCAATTATGAAAGGATCATAGTGATCATACTCCCTCGTATGATTAACCTCAATTATGTTGTATTGGTTGTGTACTCTTGTACCTCTTGTTGGATTTGGGTCAAACCACTTGCATCTAAAGAGTATCAATTTCTTATATGGCCAACCTGTATATTCTAGTTCTATTATTTCTTTGAGCACACCATAATAATCAATATCTCCAACTTGGTTGACATCACCACCTTGAACCCACACCCCGCTGTTGTTGCTCTTTTTATTTTTAGAGCAATCCTCTGTATGGAACTTATAACCATTCACTATGTACTTAGACATTGTTGTGACCTCCCAAGTCCCCAAGATATATCTTTCAAACATTGATTTGCACCATTATTTGGATAATTTACCTACATATTGTTAAAAAAATTCATAAGTTAGCATAACTTACAAACATTGTTTACCTACATAGTGTTAGAACATTATCAGGATAAACTTACAAATTGTTTGAACATAAAATAAACAGAAAATTACATCAAACTTATAATATTACCTCTCAAAGGGATACATCCATCTGCATCGAACATGCCCTCCAAGTCGTACCTCGTGTACAAGGTAGATTGGAAGGTGTTCCATCACATCACAAAATCAAATGAAATATCTTTTCCATCTTACTAGAAGTTAACGAATGTTCTGATCCATCCGGAGTAGGCTTTCTTCCCTTAATGTGGTAGAACACAAGTCTTTGAAAAACAAACTAATCTCTGTGATTGGTTTCCAGATTCTTTCAGGCAAACCACAAAATGCAATAGGTACTAAGGTCTTCATGAAAACATGACAATCATGACTTTTCAAATGGCTCAGCTTCCTTACCTCTATATCAACTTTTTTCCCAAGATTCGACGCATAACCCTCAGGCATCTTCAATTTCTTAACCCAATCACAAATTTGCCGTTTTTCCTCCAAAGTGAATGTGTAACTTGCTTTGGGCTTGAATATCTTACCATTGTTTTCTGCCTGCAAGTATAATTCAGGCCGCCTGCAATAATCTTGTAAGTCCATTCTAGCCTTCGGGTTATCCTTTGTCTTACCTTTAACATCCATCATTGTGTTGAACAAATTGTCAAAATAATTCTTCTCAATATGCATGACATTAAGGTTGTGACGGAGAAGATTATCCTTCCAATAAGGCAACTCGCAAAATATACTCTGTTTCGTCTAATTATGAGTAACACCGTATCCGGGGAATCTATAAGGTGGAGCTTCAGTAAATTTACTGAAGTTCTAGACCCTCTCCCAAATTTTCTCACCTGAAAGTATCGGAGGCGGAGAATCATATTCCAAGTATCTTAAAGGAAAGATCGACAGAACTATCTCCCATAGGATTCGTTTTCTAGAACTCAGTTACATTTTCCTGAAAAAAATAAATGATACAAGTAATCAACAGCTTTTTAAGTTTGGTTATTACATTAAGAATATCAAATATCTAATTTAAGAAAAGGAAGGAAATATAAACATTTGACCCCTTACCAGATGTAAGAATCAAACAAAGCATAATTTTTCACTTGGGACTTCTACGTGAAGATCAAGGATAATGAAAAGAGACGAGGAGAAACAGAGAATTGAAACTCGAAATGATTGACGCGAAACGATAAAAAAATCTATGCACTGTTGATTCCTAAATTTAGTGAACGGACATAAAGGTCTCTTTTAATTCCGATATATTTATTAACAAAATAAAATGGCAGATTGACTAATTGTTACAACTAATGGGTCTTGAGTTGATTATCATGCATAAGGAACTACTCAAATTTTCTGATTTCAGGGTGGTCAGTGGCCACACAAGTGAAATTGACGACAGAATGGAGGCCTACATTTACACAGCACCTCTGCAAATACAGAAAACAGAAAAAGGACCAAGAAAGATCACTTTCACTAAGAACACTTTGCACAAAAAAATAGTCTGAACTATATGATAAGCAAAGGAGAACAGACGCGCGTACTTTCTCCCAGCAGTGACCTAACAGCAGAAATCATGCAGTTGCCCATGGTTTAAGGTACATCATCGTTGGATTCAAAAGGCAAATCCACTAAATCAGGTCAACAAAAGTTTCAAAATTAAGATACAAGCTAAAAGCTTTGCTAGTTTACCCTGTGAAACAAAAACCATTCATATTGCCAATGACACTGTAGAACCCCGAATCTCCTAGTGTTTCTAAGTTGGAACTGTAATATGCATCACCGCTAATGTGCTTAGCATCCAAGTTTTGGCTGAGACAGTAAGGATTAGATGATATACAGGAGTCATTTGCAGCACTTATTCATGATCACCAGATAATAGTCTGGTGGTTCACAAGCATATGTACATCGATAACAGA
The DNA here is from genome assembly GCA_005239505.1 of Nicotiana paniculata. Classification (NCBI taxonomy): domain Eukaryota; kingdom Viridiplantae; phylum Streptophyta; class Magnoliopsida; order Solanales; family Solanaceae; genus Nicotiana; species Nicotiana paniculata. The sequence goes on from ML317298.1 coordinate 63,427, forward strand.
ATGAAACTATTTTATAAGAAGTGAGAAATATAATCATATTCAGCAGAAGAGATGAACAACACTCAAATTTTTCAAGACAAAAAGCAAATGCAAAGCTGGGAAATTTTAGCAGATACAAAACTGAGAAAACAGATTCCTATTTAACCATATAACATTTTATCTGGAGAATTTACCAAGTATGTATCAAAGAATTTGTGCTAGTGCAAGAACCGAAATGGTGGTAGTGTAGAAGGAGGTAAGGACTGCTGAAGTTTGGTGATTATCACCTGTAGAAACCCTAGCTACGAGGGAGAAGAGAAAGAAAAAAGGAGTTATCTTAGAAAGAGAATGAATGAAACAGTTAAAATTGTATATACCACTTACTGTGCATCTCTTACACTTACACATATATATACACACGTGTGACTAACCACTATTGTAACAAACTAACCAAGTACTTCATTAACCTCGCTAACTTCCTAACTAATCAACCGCACATAAATAGGCTAAACTACTCTCATAATCAAGTCACTCCTTTCTCCTCAACACCCTCAAGCTAGGTGGTCTCAAGACATCAAGTACCCCTAGCTTGGACAACAAATAATCATGTTGAACTTTGGTTAAGCCCTTGGATAGAATGTCTGCTAGTTGTTCCTTAGTTGCTACATATTCTGTCTTCACCAGCCCATCATGTATCTTCTCTCTTATAAAGTGACAGTCGATCTCAATGTGTTGGTGCGTTCATGGAACACTGGGTTGGCAACTATTTGAACTGCTGCTTTACTGTCTGTAGGTATGTTCACAGGGAGTTCAACAGCTACCCCAATATCCTTGAATAAGCCAAGTATCCAAACCAACTCTGCCACATTTGATGCAATGCTCGTGTACTCTGATTCTGCAGAGCTCCTGGAGATAGTAATTTGCTTCTTTGACTTCTAGGACACTAATGACTCACTATACTTGATAAAGAATCCAGTTACTGATTTCCTAGTGAGAGGGCAGGCTGCTCAGTCAGCATCACAGTATTCTGTGATAGTGTTCTTCTTTCTGCTAGACACTAGTATGCCTTGTCCAGGCTGTCCCTTCACATACCTGACCACTCTTTGTGCAGCTTCCATATGAGACCTCTTTGGTTTCTACATAAATTGACTTAGTGTCTGAACACTGAATGATATGTCTGGTCTTGTGACTGTCAAGTAGATCAGCTTTCCTAGTAGCCTCTAGTACTTTCTGGGGTCTGCCAAGGTTTCATCTGTTATGCCATCGAGGATTCTAGTGTGTTCATCATATTCCTTAGTAGTAAGCTTGACATTGGCTTCAATAGATGTAACTGCAGGCTTTGCATCTCCCAGTAAAAGTTCAAAGATGAGCTCTAGTGTATATTTCCTTTGATGCATCAGGATGCCCTGTTGTGATCTGGCAAATTCAATGCCAAGAAAATATTTCAACTCTCCTAAGTTCTTCATTGTAAAAGTCAGTTGTAGCTTAGCTTTGACTTCATCTATTCGTGTCAAGTCAGGTCTAGTGAGAAACATGTCATCCACATAGACCAAGATGATGACAGTGTGTTTGCCTGCTCCTCTTACAAACAAGGAGTGATCATGTTGACTCTGCATGAAGCCTAAGTGCACTAGTGCTTCAGATAGCTTAGCATTCCGCTGTCTTGTTGCATATTTAATACCATACAAGGATTTCAAGAGTCTGCATGTTTGTCTACTCTCCCCTGACTCTAAAAGCCTTGTGGCTGAGTCATATATATCTCGTCATGCAAGTTACCTTGGAGAAAAGCATTGTAAACATCCATCTGATGAACGTGACAATGCTCAGATGCAACAACAACCAGAATTGTTCTTGATGCTTTATACTTCAATACCATACAAGAAACGGGGGGGGGGGGGGGGGGAGGTGATTTGTGTGGTGTCCAATACGCTCATGCCATGCTCTTGGTGCTTTTTTGAGACCATAAAGAGCCTTGTCAAGTTTGTTTACATGGTCCGGTGACTCCTTGCTTTCAAAACCTGGAGGCTATTTGACAAATACATATTCCTTCAGATAAACATTGAGGAAGGCACTCTTAACATCCATCTGATGGAGAGTGAATTCCATGTGTGCAACAAATGTTATAAGAAGTCTGATTTCCTCCAGTCTTGCCACAGGGGTAAAGTTCTCATCATAGTCAATTCCCTCTTCTTGACTGTATCCTTGAACAACCAGTCTAGCCTTGTTTCTTGTAACAATTCCATCCTCATCGAGCTTGTTCCTGAAGACCCAGTTTGTGCCAATCACTGATTTGTCTAGTGGTCTGGGTACTAAGTGTCATACTTGACTTCTTTCAAATTGATTCAGCTCTTCTTGCATGGCATTTAACCAGTCAACATCCTGTAGGGCTTCACCAATGTTCTTTGGTTCAATCAAGGATAGAAAGACATCAAACGCACATATTTTTCAAAGAGGATCTTGTTTTGATTCCAGATGTCAGATCAGTTATGATGTTCTCAAGAGGGTGAGAACTCTGATATCTGTGTGGTTTGAGAACCAACTGTTCACTTCTAGATAGTTCCATGGTGTCTTGTTGTTGTGGAACAGGATCAGGGCAAAGGTTCACATGTTGAGTTCCCCCTGTTATGTTGCTTAGGGTAGTTGGACCTGTTCCATCTTCCATATTTGCTTAAATGTTTTCACTGCTTCTCACCAGTTCAAGCTCCTGATCTTCTGGTTCCTGTCTCTTAGCAAGAGTGTTAGTTTCATCAAAGACAACATGTACACTCTCTTCTACACACATAGTTCTTTTATTATACACTTTATAAGCCTTACTATGTGATGAATATCCCAAGAATACTCCCTCGTCATTTCTAGGATCAAATTTTCCTAGGGAATCTTTTCCATTATTATGCACAAAGCACTTGAATCCGAAAGCCCTAAGGTGGGATATGTTGGGCTTTCTGCCTTTAATTAATTCATAAGGAGTTTTCTCTACCAGAGTCCTGGTCATGCATCTATTTATTATGTAGCATGCATTGTTTACTACTTCTACCCAGAAGCTATGGGGTAGTTTGCTAGAAAGAAGCATGGTTCTTGCCATGTCTTCAAGAGTTCTATTCTTTCTTTCAACAACCCCATTTTGCTGTGGGGTTCTAGGGGCAGAAAAGTTGTGATTGATACTATGTTCACCATAGAACTCAGCAAACTTTGCATTCTCAAATTCAGTACCATGATCAAATCTTATTGATGCTAGTTGATTTCCTAACTGATTTTGAGTTTTCTTAACAAATGAGGTGAACATATCAAATGCTTCATCCTTAGATGTCAGAAATAAGGTCCAAGTGAACCTTGAATAGTCATCAACTAGCACCATTACATATTTCTTACCACCTCTGCTCAGAGTTCTCATAGGACCACATAGGTCCATATGAACCAGTTCCAACGTCCTGGTGGTACTGACCATTTTCTTACTTTGGAAAGAAGATCTTACATGCTTCCCCCTTTCACATGCCTCACAAACTTTGTCTTCCTTGAACTTAATGTTAGGAAGCCCTACCACTAAGTCTTTAGAGACTAGTTTGTTTAGCTGATTTAGACTTGCGTGACCAAGTCTTTTGTGCCACAGGAGGGGATCACTGTCCAACACACTTAGGCAAGTGAGTTCATTTTCAGACAGTGTGGACAAGTCTATGACATAAATGTTATTCATTATTTCCCTACAAAACAATCTTGTCAGTAAGCAGGTTAATCACAAAACATTTTGTGGAAGTAAAGGCAACCAGGTTACCTCTGTCACACAGTTGTGACACACTGATTAGGCTATATTTCAAGCCATCTATCAGGTACACATGTTCAATGAAACATGTATCATCCTTACCTACCTTACCAACCCCAATAATTTCACCTTTCTTTCCATTTCCAAAGGAGACATTTCCTCCTTTGAGGCTTTCAAGTGAAAAGAAATGTTCCTTGTTCCCTGCCATATGCTTTGAGCATCCACTATCCAAATACCAAATTTTCCTTCTTCCTCTCACTTGAACCTACAAAAAGAAATCAGGGGTTAGTTTTAAGAACCCAAACTAGTTTAGGTCCTTTTCTATGAGAGAATGGATTCATCAAGATTTTTCTGGTCCAATTTGGTAGCCAGTTTTTCTTTTTAACAAAACTCTCATTTCTTCAACTGGCCTGCTCGTTTGCAGTACACTCAATTTTGTAGTGGCCAGTCTTACCAGAGTGGGTGCAGATTTTATTCTCAGGGAGAGTGAGATACTTGCTTTTGGGATCCCACTTGGGCACTTGACTCCCAAAGCCAAGCTCTCTCCAGTTGCTACTATGATTCTCTTGAAGCCATGTCAAGGCATCAGAGGATTTATTCCATTTACAAGTTCGATCTAATTCATGTTTGACTTTGCCAAGTTCTTCTTTAAGGGCTCTTATCTTTTCATCCTTGGCATACATCTTATCTTTTAGTTTTTCCACATTTTCTTCTAACATGATATGAGAATGATCAACAACCTTTTTACTGGATCCTAGCTTTAGCTTTAAGTTTTCAGATTTTAGTTCTAGAATCTCAGTTTCAAGTGGATGAACCTGGTTCAACAAGACAATGTTTTTCTTTTCAGATTCACTTACTCTGATTTCCAGGTTCATGCATTTTTCTTTTAGCATTTCACATTCTTTAGAGATTTGTTCCTTCTCTTTGGTTGTTTCTTCGGAATCATCGATGAAATCAAGTAGCAACTCAGAGAGTTTTTCCTTAGATAGAAACTTTATTTTACTTTTAAGATGGGAGATACTTACCTCTGGTTCTTCATGTGATTCCTCATCGGATTCTCCAATTGTCATGAGCGCCTGATCTTCATTCTCACCATCTTCTGATTCTTCATCTGAGCTTTCCCCCTAAGCAGCAACCATAACTTTTGTTGTAATTTTCTTGGGTTGGACCAGTTCCTTCTTCATGTTCTTCCTTTCATATCTCTCCTTTTTCCATTCCACTTCCCACTGAGGAAAGTTCTTGATAAGGTGGTCAGTCTTTCCACACTTCTAGCATCCCTCGTTGGTTGGCCTTTCTGGAGCTTTTGCTTTGTTGTAATTTCCTCCTCTAGAGATGCCCTTCTTCCTTATGAGAAAGTTTCTGAATTCTTTTGGTAATCATGGCCATCTCATCTTCCTCAAGATCTGCTCCCTCAGTGATTCTCAGTGCTAGACTTCTCTCCTTCTTTGGACCATCCATCTTCATTGTCTGCCTTCTAAGTTCATAGGCAGTAAGGTTTCCAATTAGTTCATCCAATCTGAGGGTTGCCATATTTTTGGATTCCTGGATAACAGTGATTTTGCTTTCCCAGGAATTTAGTAAGACCCTTGTCAGGATCTTCTCTACCCTGTCCTCTTCAAGAATGACTCTACCAAGAGACTTAAGTTCATTTGTCAAAGTTGTGAACCTTGTGTACATCTCTTGGATTGTCTCTCCTTCTTTCATAGTGAAGTTTTCATACTGTGAGTATAGTAGAGTACCTCTTGATCTTTTTACCTGAGGTGTTCCTTCATGGGCTACTTGCAAGGTATCCCAGATTTCTTTAGTAGTGGTGCAGCTTTGGATTCTGTTATACTCGTCTAGACCTAGTCCACACACTAGCCACTTCTTGGCCTTTGCATTCTTCTCCCATTTCTTCAGATCCTCAGCAGTGTAGTCAGCTCTAGTCTTTGGTACATCTACACCTTCAGTAGTCTTCTTCATGGTAGCTAGAGGACCATCAGTGACTATGTCCCAGAGTTCATAGTC
>ML317301.1:0-93544 GCA_005239505.1 Nicotiana paniculata
ATGCCTCTGATTAATATCATGAAATAAACTTTACCAACATACGTATTTTCGAGACCCATGAACTGAAGATAATAATAATTCACATGGGGAATCAAGAATATAGACACCCCTAGTAATTCTATGAATAGAGTAATTTATGGAAATCATGAATTTGATCGTTTCTTCCGTATAATTAGGACCATGCCAAAAGAAATACCGTGATGCAGTATGAGATGAGGTTCTCCGAGTTGGACCATCATGCTATTAGGCTAGTTCCCATGGGTAGGGAGAGAATCAGGAGGTTCGTTGATGGTCTCACTTATCAACTTCGGGTTTTTCTGACTAGGGAAAGGGTATCTGGCGCTTCTTTTGAGGAGGTGGTTGACATTTCCAGAGAGATGTAGTCAGTTCGACACCAAGAGAAGATTGAGAGGGAGGCCAAGAGGTATCGAGGATCTGGATTTTTGGTAGGGTTCCTTTAGGGGGGCAACCTCAGCCCGATTGAGGCCGTCCATTCAGGAAGGCTCAACCAAGTCGCTCAGGTTATCATGGTGGATTAGCTGGTCACGATCCTCATAGTTCGCATCAAGTGCAACCATATTTCAGTGCCCTGCCAGCTCAGAGTTCATCTTGGGCACCATCAGTTAAGAATTCATCTATGCCTGGTTCTTCAAGTGGTTATCCCGGTGCTAGAGGTTCCCTTCAGTCCCCCGTGCCATTCTCCGAGAGAGGTTGCTTTGAGTGTGGAGATCTGGGCCATATTAAGAGGGTTTGCCATCGTCTTGTGAGAGGTACTTATCAGCAGAGGGGTCAGCCTGCGGTTTCAGAATCAGTAGTTGCACCGCCCAGCAAGGCAGCTAGAGGTGGGGTCAGACAGTTAGGGGTCGCCCAAGAGGGGGAGGTCGATCCGGTGGTGATCAGGCCCGATTTTATGCATTCCCGGCTAGAACGGATGAGATGGCTTTTGATGCCGTAATCCCAGGTATTGTATCAGTCTGTGATGAGAAGCTTAATTTTTTAATTGATCCCGGTTCTTCATATTCACATGCTCATATAATTTAGCCCATTCTCTGGATACACCCCGTGAATATTTTGGGTGATGTTGTTGTTACGGACCACGTGTTTCGGTTCTGTGTGGTACTTATTAGGGGTCTGGAGACCTGGGTGTGCATGGTAAGGTTATTCGGCAGTTGATGGCTTTTGGAACAACCCTTGGCACGTTCGAGGGCGAACATTTTTTTAAGAGGGGGAGAATGTAATGACCCAGTCAGTCGTTACGTAGAAACTGCATTATAATTACTATTCTTGACTTTTCATAGGTTAGTTATACTGTTATTGATGTATTAGAGTTGGTAGGATTGAAATCGGAATGGTTGTAGTGAGAGTTTAGTCGCTTAGTCTTTAAATATAACCTTAGAGTTGGGAAAGTCAGCTGGGAGTTGACCTATTGGGAAACGACCTCATAATGCGGATTTTGTGGCTCAGATGGCTTCGTTAGGTGATTTGGGACTTAGGGGTGTGTTCGGTATATTTTTGTGATGTCCGGTGTAGAATTAGGCTTGAATTGGCGAAAGTTAGTTTTTGGTGATTTCTGGTCGGCAGTGGAAAATAGGCTATCGGGGTCGGAATGGAATTCCGGAAGTTCGAACAGGTTCGTAATGTCATTTTGGATATACCTGCAAAATTATAGGTCAATCGGAGTTGTTTTGGATAGTTTCGGCATCATTGGTGGATTTTAGAAATTTAAAAGTTTTTAGGCTTGAATCCAATGTCAATTTGGTGTTTTGACGTTAGTTTTGGTGTTTTGAGAGTGAAACTAAGTTTGAATAATCAATTATGATGTGTTGGTAACTTTGGTTGGGGTCCCGAGGGGCTCGGGATTGATTTCAGATGGTTAACAGAAATTCTGAGTTGAAAAAAATGCAGCAAACAACTGCTGAAGTTTTCCCATAATGATTTCCGCACCTGCGAAAGTTTGACCGCAGGTGCGGGCCCGCAGGAGCGAGAAGGGCACCGCAAGTGCGGAATATTGGCTGGGTGAGAAGTTTCCGTAGGTTCGAGTAAGTTGCCACACCTGCGAGGCCGCAAGTGCGGGAGGTTCGAGTAAGTTGCCACACCAGTCTCAGTATTGTTAATTACATGCATACTTATCATTGTTTTTGGCTGATGGAAGTAATTGTGATCCATGTGAGTGATACCGAAGAGTAATGACTCGGTAAGGCCGAGAGCCTGTTATGAGAATGGACTGCACACTGCAGTGATATTTAAATCATGCCTTTGTTGGCTTGATATGGCGCTTGGGCCACTAGGGCCCCTCCGGAGTCTTTACACCCCTAGTGAGCGCAATGATATTGAGGGATGGATCTTCCCTGGGCATGGATCTTTTCCGAAGCTGATGTTACGAGAGGGATGTATCTTCCCTGGATATGGAAATTGTCCGAGTGTTGTATTACGGAGATGGATCTTCTCCGTGTGGGCTGGATTGGCCTTTTTTCTCAGTACATAGTGACTACGGTCACCGGTGTTTATGCATATTCCGGTATGGAACTTCCCTAGGCCTAAGAGCCATATATAGTACTGAGTGGACTTCTGTGGGAGAGCTGTGAGCACTATGTGCATATCGATACTGGTTTCATACATATATTTTATGATGGCATGTAGATAATACTGGCACACTTGGCATATTTTCTCATCCTGATAAACTGTTAGCATGACTAAATTCTGCATAATATTTATTGTAACATAATTAAGGTTTTGTTCGTCACTTATTCCGTTGTTCTTTATTTTCAGACAATGTTGTCCATTTCTCCTTTTCTTTGCTTTATGTTTTAGTAGCTCATGACTGAGTGACATCGCATCCGGGTTGAAGGTTTAAATTTTGTTTTTCACACATTGTTTTTAAATTTCAGATTCTTAATATTATCAATAAATTCGTTTAAAAATCACATTTTTACTGTAAATTGAATTTAGCTTAGTTAAATAGGGAGGCTTTCCTGGTTCCACGACAGGCGCCATCACGACTCCGAAATTAGGTTGTGACACTATTCTTATAAGAATATAGCCCCTCAACAAGTTCAGACTAATGCTAGGAACGACTTTGTCAAGGACCGTTTGAGAAATAAATGTGGCAAATAACTCACTCTCTTGTTTTTGTGGTAAGGTTGACTGCTAATTTTGTTGCTAGCTTTCAGATTTCTCATTCATTTTTCTTCTTGGTTTGTCTAATTTTAGCTTGATCTCTAGTGGCGAAAGAAACCAAATGTCTACTATTTTAGCTTAAATTTGTATCTGTAGGTTGTAAGTTGATTTCCCAATTTTCATAGTCTTTTAGTACCCTATATCACACGCTCCTTATCCAGCATAAGGATTCTCTAGTCAACATCTATATTATGTTGCCACTTAATCCTTAATGTGACACATGTAATAAATGGCTAATGTGTCACCTTAAATAAAAAGGGAGGGCTGCCACGTCGGGGTGGGGTGTTTAATCCTATCTCCAAACTTATTAATTAACTAGGTAACGACATGTTACCTAATAATTAACCAATTACCCACGTAGTTAAATTTTTTTTCAAATTACTTAAAATTCTACTTATTTTTAATACACTTTATACATCATGCTATCATGGTCATGTAGTACCTTGTGTGTCACTAGTCCATAAATATCGATTATTAATGCTCGGCCCGTATTTTATCCTAATATGCCAAACTTGGACGAAAAGTTTATTTTCTGTGACTTGCTTCCCCTCTCACCATCACAAATTTACTCATCATTTTTTTAAAAATAGCGTAATCCCTATAATCTCCAAATAGTCTTTTTCCTTGGACTAAGGTCAATTACATTATGACAAATTCAACGTACATTACTGCAGGGTGCAACATCTTCATAAGTTATTACTGCGAAGCGTAACATCACCGTAATGTAGTACTACAAGGTGACATTGTCGTAATATAATACTGCGGGACGTAATATTGACATAATATTACATGGTGAAACATCATTCCCCCCTTTGGAACATTCGTCCTTGAATGTTGACCAATGCACTTATCATTTTCTTAATTTATATCTTCCGAATACTTTAGAAATTTCCTTGCCATCTAGGCAACTGTTCTGTGAATAGGTCCAAAGTCTAGGGAATCCCTCCTTAGGCCTCCTTCTCACACCACAACTTGTAGTAGGAATCCTTCCAATATCGTAATTGTTGCTACCTTTCGTCATGTAGCCTGTCTAGTTTTAATCTTGTAAGTATGTCCAATCTCTAGGCTTCACATGTAGAGCTTGATAAGATGTCCCTTTGGGCATTTATGAGTATACTGAAGTTCTTCGCTCGGTACTTGGTTGAATTCACGAATACTGTTATATTTCATCGCATAGGTCCGTTTAACCATCCATATGAATTTACTGCCATAACTCTTACTTTAATTTATCGTTGCTGAGGTCTCTACCAAATCTCCGCCTACTCTCATTGCTCATTCCATATGTATAAATTTAAGTCCTTTAATGCTTCCTCGTTACTGCTCATCTTTAGAATGACGGTCAAATCTCGTCTCTATCTTCTATCTCTTTCGTGACCTCCCTTCCATCTAGGTGTAATTCACGTCCATAACTTTGAAGCTCTTATTAATATATTCACACCTCTGGTATATACACAATTCGGTGGGAGCTTCGTACTGACTTCTTATGAGGCTAGTACCACTTCTAACTGGCTTCCTTGTAGATCCATCATAGATTATGGTTTTTGTGTTATTTCTCTTGGACATCTGATATTAAGAGTGATTCTTTCATGTTTTCCAACATAACTTCTATAATTTTTCTAGGTCCAATATTCAGACTCCTGATTTACTTAGGTGGTGTAATTCTTTAGTTTCCTCTTCCTTCTGATCAACCCTTACGTAGGCTTAAGCTATCTTCCGGTCTGCGTCTCCTGGTATCAGTAATTACCTTAGCCTTTCATGGGCGTTATGGAATATTCACGATACAATCTTCTAATGATTCAATCCTTTGTCTATGCCCTGGGCTCAATTCTTTCTTTTAATTTATACTAGAGTCTTCTATGGCTGTACGATTGTCAACAAATATGCTGCCTGGGTAATGCTCAAAAATCTTGAGTGTATCCATAATGTACTAACTCTGGATCATTGATCAAATAATTCGTTCGTTCCATCTTAGCTTTCTTTCAACGTAAGATATTACTTTTCTTGGTCTTTCTGCCTTTGCGTCCATACTTAGCTTATCTTAGTGCCCACACTTGCCAGAGTTTTCATACAACTTATCTGATCTCGAATATTACTTTTAATTCTTACTTCCCGTTCATTAGCCACGGTAGGTGGTACTTTCCTTTGGAATGCTTACAATGTTGTTGCGAGATTGTTATTATACGACCATTTTCTCTTTAGGTCGTTGTGCTTAGATTGAAGCCTTCTTTCTTATCTTCCCAGCTATTATTTCGTTGTAGTACTTAGGGAGAACCCTTGACTCTCGTAAAGTTGTGAGATTATTACGGACCTTTTTGACGTTCTTACTTGCCTATAATCATCTATAGTTGCTTACTTTCATGCCCTTGTACTTGTGTGGTTGCTTCTGAACTGATATTTTGACTGCCTTCCTAGTGGCACTTTCTTTTATCCCCGTAACATTCATACATATATTTAACTTACTCGGATCTTATTTTAATATATCTCAAGTATTATAGTGATATGCTTCGAGGCTGAACTCTCCATATTGGGTTCTACTATGTTTATCTCACACGATTTGATGACTCTTCTGTAACCTCCTGTTTAGCCATAACCGGGATCTTCCTAACCAATTACTAACTACTCGTTGGCCCATTCTCATATCAATATTCCTCGTAATCTTTCTTGGGTTACTTCCTTTGTCTCAACTTACGTCTCGCAGTGGCTCCTTATTTATTAATAACAGCTCGGGCAGGAACCTTTACTTCTTCTCCTTGACGTCGTGCTTGCACAATATTCTTGAATCGTAGCGTATTTGTAAGATTTGAATAAGTGTCGTCTCATTCCTCTTTCTTTTATCACATTCTTCCTTTACCATTCCATAGTCACTAGAACCACTTAATTTTGGCTTAATGCCACATTACCCCATATTCCCCCCTTTCGGGATGTACTAAAAACTGAAGCCACGAGGATCTACCTATATATATTTTACCTCTTCATCTTTGGCGTCGTTTCTTAACATCAATTATCCGTACTCGCCTTGCGAAAATTCATCTGTACCAAGGATGACAAATTCCCTTACACGCGAGGGTGACACTTAGCGTAACTGGCACATACAGTCTTTTAAGCTTAACTTTGCTCACACTGCTTGCTCTAGGGAAGCGTCTCCCTGAATGACTATTCTTTGAATTCATCATGGATCTTCTTCTGTGTCCGTCCTATTATTGCCGAAATGTGATCTAAAATTCTCATGATGCTGACTATTACTAAATCACTCAGCCCCTAATTCATTTTTAGTTTATCTTGTTTGCCAGTCCATACTGATTTCTGTTACTATAGGGATTAACTCTCCCCTCTAGTAGTCACGTTGGAGTTACGAACTTATTTCTCGAAATGAGGATATAACCTTATGGTCTATACTTTTTCGCTGTCTTAAGGCCCATCACCTTTCGTCTCTTACTTCATTTGACTATAGGTTCTGTAAGAATCTACCGTTTTCATCCATGTATCACACCTTATTCATAATGCTTCCTTATCTCTCTTCTCATTACTCTGCTAATATTTTTGCATATCCCTTTTCTTGTGAAAACTTCAATACGACATTCTTTTGCTTTAAGCTTCCCTTTGCTCCATCCCATGGCTCTTTGGGTTGCTCAACATCCTCGCTCTACTAGGGATGAGAGCCACACTTAAGGTAATATTTATCCCATCCAGGCTTTCAGTGCCTATATTCTGAATGCTAGTATTCACATCGAATCGTAATATTCTAAGGTGCACCATCTGGGTATCTCACAAGAAAATCTATTGGCACATTTGTAATATCCTTCGGAAATGCCAAAACAAAAGCAAACAATCCATTCACTATTTTGGGCCACTCTAACCCCATCCGGATCGTGATATCCCGTCCTCTTTTTAATCTACACATGTTATCCCCCATAGGGCATAACTGAAATGGGTGTGACCAATTGTACATACCCCTGTTACTATTGAATATAACTCAAAAAACTCATGTTCCTCTGCCTTAATTATAACCGTTGTTAACCTTGATTAACTGCGTACCTCGTACCTTTTTCACCTTGCTCCTTTTACTTGTTGAAACTTGTATTTATCTCCTTAATCTCTCATCGTCTTTCACTATAGAGGTGGATAGGCATTCTTGCCTTAAGGCTCCTTATTAAGAGACTTGCACCTTTCAGTACGCACATGATCTGCTGAAGACCTCATACTTACTCATCATAAGCATGATACAAAGTCGAGTTCTTCTAATTCAACACTTCCACAACAAAATCTCTTATCCATCATCTTTCTGAACGTAGGCATCGTCTTATTACGAATGAAAATAGAATTTCGGAATTTGAATTCTTACAAGTGAGTTCTACCACACGATCTAGAGTAAGAAGAAAGAGTGACAATCATAAATGCCCTGTAGCCTCCTCCTTATAAGTTTGGTGCATGGCACACTCATAAACAAGACTCTACTAGACACGGCTTGTAGACTCCCTAGGAAAGAACTGCTCTGATACCACTTTTTTCACGACCCAAACTAATGGGCCGTGACAGGCACCCGGTACCTTACCCAACCGAGTACCAACGTAACATATCTTTCTTATTACATTATTACATACACATGACATATGGGCCTAATAGGCCAACATAATCCTTTATAAACTCAAAACATAGGCCGGCCAGGCCGTACAATTCTTTATATACATGACATACGTCTACAATCCTCTAAGAGTACATAAATATCATAAAGGTCGGGACAGAGTCCCGCCTTACCAAACTATACGTGTCTAAATCATACTAACCAAACGAGCAACTCCGAAGCAAATGGAGCGCACCAACATCTTCCGCTGAGCTGATACCCACTTGGAAGGCTCTCGACCTGTCTATCAGGACCTGCGGGCATAAAACGTAGCGTCCCCAGGCAAAAGGGACGTCAGTACGAATAGTGTACTGAGTATGTAAGGCACATAATGTACATAAGAGACATGGAAGAAATATAGAGTACATGACTCAACCTGTAAGTCTGAATAACTTTGTAAATCACAAATCACTTTAAGCAGCATGCATATCCGTATGGATGTCATGTCGTGCATAGGTATATGTTTCATAACATCATCAGCCTCTGAGGGCATCCCATCATATTATATCGGACACTGTGGGAAAAATCATCATCGTATACCAGGTGATCAGGTGGTGGTGCGTATATAACGCCATAACCTTTCCCATATCCCATAAACATATATATGCACACATATATACGCGTATATAACGCCGTTTGAATGTACATACATATATACGCGTCTATAACGCCGTTTGAACCATATTTCAGCCACTGTGGGCAACATCATCACCATATACCAGCTGATCAGGTGGTGGTGCGTATATAACGCTGTAACCTTTTCCCATATCCCATATACATATATTTACATATATACGCGTATGTAACGTCATCTGGTCATGGGTCAATGTGCATATGTAATGCACGAAATGCATATGAAATACGTCAATAAAATCTCTCGGTACATCATAAGGCAATATGCCTCTGATTAATATCATGAAATAATCTTTAGCAACATACGTATTTTCGAGACTCATGAATAGAAGATAATAATAATTCACACGGGGAATCAAGAATATAGACACCCCTAGTATTTCTATGAATAGATTAATTTATGAAAACCATGAGTTTGCTCGTTTCTTCCGTATAATTTGGACCATGCCAAAAGAAAGAAGGGATAGCCTTAACATACCTGAGCCAAATTCTTTTTAAACAATCCCCCACCCCGCTAAGTTTGGTGCAACAATGGCGTGCTTTGTTGGTGGTGCTGCTCTCTTTGATTTTGGGGTAGACTATTCTTATAAGAATATAGCCCCTCAACAAGTTCAGACTAATGCTAGGAACGACTTTGTCAAGGATCGTTTGAGAAAGAAATGTGGCAAATAACTCACTCTCTTGTTTTTGTGGTAAGGTTGACTGCTAATTTTGCTGCTAGCTTTCTGATTTCTCATTCATTTTTCTTCTTAGTTTGTCTAATTTTAGCTTGATCTCTAGGGGTGTAAGAAACCAAATGTCTACTATTTTAGCTTAAATTTGTATCTGTAGGTTGTAAGTTGATTTCCCAATTTTCATAGTCTTTTAATACGCTATATCACACGTTCCTTATCCAGCGTAAGGATTCTCTAGTCAACATCTATATTATGTTTCCACTTAATCCTTAATGTGACACGTGTAATAAATGGCTAATATGTCACCTTAAATAAAAATGGGGGGCTGCCATGTGGGGGTGGGGTGTTTAATCCTATCCCCAAACTTATTAATTAACTAGGTAATGACCTGTTACCTAATAATTAACCAATTACCCACGTAGTTAAAAATTGTTTTAAATTACTTAAAATTCTAATTATTTTTAATACACTTTATACATCATGATATCATGGTCATGTAGTACCTTGTATGTCACTAGTCCATAAATATCGATTATTAACGCTCGGCCCGTATTTTATCCCATTATGCCAAACTTGGACGAAAATTTTATTTTCTTTGACTTGCTTCCCCTCTCACCATCACGAATTTACTCATAATTTGTTTAAAAATAACATAATCACTATAATCTCCAAATAATCATTTTCCTTGGACTAAGGTCAATTACATTACAACAAATTCAACGTACATTATTGCAGGGTGCAACATCTTCGTAACTTATTACTTCAAAGTGTAACAGCACCGTCATGTAGTACTACAAGGTGACATTATCGTAATATAATACTGCGAGACGTAATATTGACGTAATATTGCGGAGTGTAATAGATACTTTAGGAGGCCTATAGTTCCCGGTATTCTATTCATCCGGGCATCGCAAAGATGTACCAAGACTTGCAACAACATTATTGGTGGTGGAGGATGAAGAAGGATATTGTAGCTTATGTAGCTCAGTGCTTGAACTGTCACTAGGTTAAGTACGAGCACCAGAGACCCAGTGGTTTGATGCAGCAGATTGAACTTCCCGAGTGGAAGTGGGAGCGTATCACCATGGACTTTGTAGTTGGACTCCCACGGACTCAGAGGATGTTTGATGCAGTATGGGTCGTTGTGGATAGGCTGACCAAGTTAGCGCACTTCATCCCAGTATCAGTTTCGTATTCAGCAGAGAAGTTGGCAAGGATCTATATGAGAGAGATTGTTAGACTGCATGGTGTACCCATATCCATTATATCAGACCGAGGTACTCAGTTAACCTCCCATTTTTGGATAGTATTTTAGCTAGAGTTGGGCACACAGATTGATTTGAGCACATCATTTCATCCTCAGATGGACGGGATGTCCGAGCGTACTATTCAGATTTTGGAGGATATGTTGCGAGCTTGTGTTATTGACTTTGGTGGTTTATGGGACCAGTTCTTGCCTTTAGCTGAGTTTTCCTACAACAACAACTATCAGTCGATCATTCAGATGGCTCTGTATGAGGCGTTGTATGGTAGACGGTGTCGGTCTCAAGTCGGATAGTTTGAGCCGGGAGAGGCTAGATTGTTGGGTTCTGAGTTAGTCTAGGATGCCTTGGACAAGGTGAAGATCATTCAGGATAGACTTCGTACAACTCAGTCTAGGCAGAAGATTTATGCGGATCACAGAGTTCGAGATTTGGCATTTATGATAGGCGACCGAGTATTTCTTAGGGTGTCTCCCATGAAAGGCGTGATGAGATTAAGAAAGAAGGACAAGTTGAGCCCTAGGTACATTGGTCCATTTGAGATTCTGGATAAGGTAGGAGAGGTGGCCTACAGATTTGCCTTGCCACCTAGTTTGTCAGTCGTGCATCCGGTATTTCACGTATCTATGCTCCGGAGGTATATTGCGGATCCATCTCATGTACTTGACTTCAGTGGTGTCCAGTTGGACAAGGATTTGTCTTATGAGGAGGAGCCAGTAGCCATATTAGACCGGCAGGTGAGATAGTTGAGATCGAAGAGTTATCCTTCGGTTCGTGTTCAGTGGAGAGGTCAGCCTGTTGAGGTAGCTACTTAAGAGTCCGAGACCGATATGCGGAGCTGATATCCCCACCTTTTCCCCGATTCAGGTACCTTTCTATGTCCGTTCGAGGACGAACGGTTGTTTTAGAGGTGGAGATTGTGATGACCCAAATGGTCATCTTGCGTAAATTTAGCTAAAACTGTGTTCTGAGGCCCTGAAAGCCTCCGTTAATCTCACATTGATGTACGTGCGCATCCCGGGCGCGTAGCCGGGAAGCCTTTATGTGAAAATGTGTTAAACAGTTGAATTTATAATAATTAATTGAATAAAGTTGACCTTGGTCAACATATTTGGTAAACGGACCCGAACCCATGATTTGATGGTCCCGGAGGGTCCGTAGGAAAGTACGGGACCTGGGCGTATGCCCGGAATCAAATTCCGAGGTCCCAAGTCAGAGAAATGAATTTATAAAGGAAATTGTTTTTTGGAAATAATAAAGACTTTTGAAAATGAACGTTGATGTGAAATCTATGTTACCGAGCCCGTATTATTGTCTCGGAGCCCGGAACAATTTCAATATGTGTTCTGTGAGTTATCTGTAAAATTTGGAAAGAAACGGACTTGGTTTGACGTGTTGCAGATCAAAATTGGAAAATTTGATAGTTTATGAAGTTCTAGGAAATTCTATGGATTTTTGAGTTTAATTCATTGTTTTTGATGTTATTTTAGTGTTTTAATTACTCGAATAAGTTTTTAAGATGATTTTGAAGTCGTGTGTATATTTGGTTTTGAGCCTCGGGGGCTCGGGTGAGTTCCGTACAGGTGTCGGGGTGGAAAAGAGTTGGAAAAATCTGGTTTTGGGGATGTTTCTGCTGTCTGAGATTTTTACACTCTGCGATCGCATAGGTTGCCCCGCAATCCCGTAGGGTAGTGTGAGGGGGGGGGGGGTTTCTGTGACCCTATGCGATCGCCTAGGCACTTCCGCGATCGCGTATAGTATAGGAGAGCTGGGGAGGGGGCTGGGTATTTTTCCTTCACAGTCGCACCAATCCGTCCGCGATCGCATAGCCAAGACTAGGAACCCTACACGATCACAACTCCCTTTCCGCGATCGCAGTGCACGTGACTCAGGCCTCCACGCAATCACAACTCCCTTTCCGCGATCGCATAGAGCTAATTCGCCCAGTGATTCTTAAGGTTCAAAAACAGAATAGTTACGGGATATTCACATTCTTTCACCATTTTCTTCTTCTCCACTCTTCTTGGGCGATTCTTAGGAGACCATTCCACCATAGATTCATAGGTAAGTATTCTTAACTTTAATTTCTTTCATTTTCCTTCATCAATCACTAGATTCTAGGTCTAAAAACATGAAATCAAAGGTAGAAATTGGGGTTTTGGGTAGAGTTAGGGCTTTTGGAAATTTTGGGAATTCAACCTCATTTTGCGGTCGGATTTCTAAACAAATTGTATATTCGGGTTCGTGGGGGGATGGGTTATCGGTTTTTGGTCTGAACCTCGAGTTTGGACCAAGCGGGCCCAGGTGTTGAATTTTGGTATTTTTGGAAGAAATATGGGAAATGTATAATTAGGCTTTGTGGTTGAGTGATTGAATAATAATTGATGTTATTAAGTCAATTATGTCTAGATATTATCATTTCAGAGTCGGATTAAAGAGGAAAGGCCGTGATTGAGGCTTGACTTGCATTCTTGGAGCCGAGGTAAGTGTTTGGCCTAACCTTAGCTTGAGGGAGTAGGTATAGAGTCTTATTTTCTATGTGTAATTCATGTTCAACGTATAGGTGAGGTGACAGGTACCTATATGTTGTGGTCAAGCATGCCCATGAGTCGAATTTTGATGAGTTATTTAATGTCTTTGATATTCTCTGTGTTGTGAATTATCGGGAACCTTGGAAGTGGTACCTTGAGGTTACTTCATGACGTAGAAAGTTCTTGATTATGTGTTCGGTTGAGAGTTTTACTGTTGATACGATACTTATGAGTGAGATTGGTTATAGCTGAGTCCCTTGCCGGAAAAATAGAATTGAGTTGATTATGTCTGTACATTTTAAATGTCGCATTGTTAAACTTTCATATCAATTGTTGTTTTTATATTCACCCTACACGAGGGAACATTCCGTGCCGATGATTATATTATTTATGCACGAGGGAACATTCCCTGCCGATGATTATATTATTTATGCAAGAGGGAACATTCCGTGCCGATGATTATATTATTTATGCACGAGGGAACATTCTGTGCCGATGATTATATTATTTATGCACTAGGGAACATTCCGTGCTGACTGATTATTATTTATGCACGAGGGGACATTCCGTGCCGATTGATTATTATTGATGCACGAGGGGACATTCCGTGCCGACTCATTATTATTTATGCGCGAGGGGACATTCCGTGCCGTGTGATTTTGAGGCTATGCACGAGGGGTCATGCCGTGCCTTCTCCTGTCTGTTTTACTTGTTTCGAGTTTTTATTTCCTGCTTTACTTCTACTTTTCAATTAGTACTTGATTCTACTGTTTTAGCAATTGTTGCCCTTTTTATCCCCTGTATGTTCTTCCCCGTAACTGCATTCTTGTTTATTTGCTTCTATATTGTTGAACTGCACAGGTACAATTTGTTGTCGTGTCCTAGCCTCGTCTCTACTTCGCCGAGGTTCGGCTCGAGCACTTACTCAGTAATTGGGTCGGTTGTACTGATTCTACACCTGCACTTATTTATGTTGTGCAGATTACATTGCCGGACCCATTGGACCTCGTTAGGGGGGAGGTATCCTTCAGTCCATTCCAGACGACACCGAGCTAGTTCCGCAGGCGTTCGTGGATATCAGTGTTCTTGTCTATCTTTCATTTTGTCATCTATGTGTTTCCAGACAGATATATCATTTTATTTCAAACTGTTGTTTTTAGCCAAATCTTAGACTGGTTCGTGAGGTTGTGACTCCATTACTTGGTTTTGTACTTAAGGGGATTTCTTCGTTATTAGCTATGGTTATTTAGCATTTGTTAATGCTTCCGCACTTTATCTCAATTATCTAGTCAGTGTTTGTTATTTTCACTTGTTAACAAATCAATTCAGTTAACACGTTGACTTGCCTAGCGGGTGCAACATTAGGTACCATCACGGCCTGAAAGTGGGATTTCAGGTCGTGACAGGTTAGGTCTGAAAACAAAGGGGATATTTATTAAATACCCAAGTAATTGAATAAAAATTATTTATAAAATAACTAAAAAATTATAAAAAATAATTTTCATGCAAAGAAATATTTTAAAATAATTATTCAATATTCCGAAAATACAATGAGCCATTTTCTGGTAAAAATAACACAATAATGTATGCAAGGCTATAATTGCAAAGTTATTGCAATTGTAACCAAAAAGTGTAAATCTGGTCATTTGTGAAATAATTAGAACTTAATATGACTATAAATAGCAAAACTAAATCATGAAATGTTATAAATTCATTTGTGATGCAATTTGTAATTGTTTATATATATAAAAAATAATGGGGAAAATTAATATAAAAAATGTAGAAATTATGGAAAAATATCAATTGATGCTAATGCATAGTTTTGAATTTTAAAAATATTATAGGGAAAAATTGGGTATCAACAACTGCCCCTCTTTACCCAGGAAGGATGAAAGAGTTGTCAGATAAAGATATGATGGCCAATTTTGACCGAGCGAGATGGTTTGAGAGATTTAGGTAGCACTCTTGTTTCTGAGCTGCCTACATATCCCTAATTTTACAGGAATCAGGTCCTGTGTAGTTCTAGATTCATCGGTGGAATATACCGATGAAATCATCACAGGGACGGACTCGAGATTTCGGGATAGGTGAAGGAATGGTTATGGTGGGAGGTCAGTTTTGAGATAGTTGAAGGAATCGGAGCGGGATTTCTCCTGTTGGGGTTTGCTTATCGGGTCACTTACAAATAAAGAGATGCTACGAGCATATATTTGTGCGAAAATTTAAACATGATGCAGATTCCTTTCGGACCATGAGAATTGTCTTTGGACGGTTGATGATGACGTCCTTAGACCATGACGTCCTGGGCCATGAATCGTTCAATGATGGATTTGCATGCCATGAAATGATGTTCTCGGGCCATAAAAATGGTGCCTCCGAACCATGACATCTTTGAATAATGATATGCATATTTGAGAGATCCTTAGGCCATGACATGGTGTCTTCCGGCTATGACCTTTAGACAATGACGCCTTTGGAAAAGTTGGCGATATTTCAGCCTATTAAATGAAATAATATGATGCTAAAATCAATCAGACAAGGCTTAGTCTTGTGAATTTGAGGGCAGAGCTTAGCCAGAAAGAAGAGCAAATTAGATATTGTCGGAGAGACAGTGCTTAGTCTTAGCAAAAGTGCAAATAGGAGGCAGAGCTTAGCCTAATGCAGATGGGGACAGAGCTTAGTCTCATGCAAGATTCCGGACAGGGCTTAGTCCCATGCAAATGAAGGCAGGGCTTAGCCTTATGCAGGTTGAGATAGAGCTTAGCCTCATGCAGATGGAGACAAAGCTTAGTCTCATGGAAGATGCGAGACAGGGCTTAGTCCCATGCAAATGAAGGCAGAGCTTAGCCTTATGCAGATATGGAGGCAGGGCTTAGCCTCATGCAAATGGAGACAGAGCTTAGTCTCATGCAAGATGCGGGACAGGGCTTAGTCTTATGCAAATGAAGGAAGAGCTTAGCCATATGCAAGTATGGAGGCAGGTCTTAACCTCATGCATGTATGGAGGTAGAGCTTAACTTTGTGCAAGATGCGGGACAGGGCTTAGTCCCATGCAAATAAAGGCAGAACTTTAGCCTTATGCATGTATGGAGGTAGAGCTTAACCTCATGCACGACGCGGGACATTGCTTAGTCCCATGCAAGATGAAGGCAGAGCTTAGCCTCATGCAAATATGGAGGCAGGGCTTAGCCTCATGCAGGTATGGAGGTAGATCTTAACCTCATGCAAGATGCGGGACAGGGCTTAGTCCCATTAAAAGTAAGGCAGAGCTTCGCCTTATGCCAGATGCGGGAGAGGGCTTAGTCCCATGCAAATGAAGGCAAAGCTTAGCCTTATGCAAGATATGGAGTGTCACGACCCCAAATCCTAAACTAGCCATGATTGCCCCTATCGTGGAACTAGGCTAGCCAATTATCACATATTTACATTTTCTTTTCAAAATTTCCCAAAAAAATCCTTACCAACATTTCATAAATGCATATATAAAACTTTGAACATTTAAGCAAAACAAAACAAGTTAACAGTCTACAACCATTCCCAAGATCTGGAGCCAACAGGTCATGAGCATCTACGAATGATACTAAGAATACTAATATAATAATACAAAGTCTCAGAACGAAGAACTCAATACAAAATAAGAAAGGGAAATAGAGATGTCGTGGACACTGGACAGCTACCTCAATATCCCAACTCTGGATCTGCACGGACTAAGATGACTAACGCTCAGTACCAGCACCTGAATCTGCACACAGAGGTGCAGGGAGTAATGGTGAGTACGCCAACTCAGTAGTAGTGAAAATACATCAGGTCTGAATAGTAAGAAACACATAGGAGCAAATCATCGAATCACAATAAGTAAAATATGGATTTCCAACCGTGTATACATTTGGTCAATATGCTTTAAAAGCCAGTTTCAGTAAAAATCCTTTGAACATGTGTGATTTCCTGTGATTTCGGTTAAATACCCAAGAAGTATTAGTTTAATGATGAACTGAATCATAAATAGTTACTCTAGCAAAACAAGTATCATAAACCGCCCCTCGGACGAATCATCACTCAGAATCATTAACTCAGCATACCTCACAATCACTCAGTATCAGCCCCTCGGGAAACCTCACAATCACTCATGCCTCCCGATCGCTCGTCACTTGGTACTCGTCACTCGCACTCAGTAGTTACCTGCGCTCACTGGGGGTGTACACACTCCGGAGGGGCTCCTATAGCTCAAGCGCTATAACAAGCCAAATCATGGCATCAATCTCTCTAGCACTCGGCCTCTCAACCACTCTGGCACTCGTCCTCTCACATATCAATACAGTGTGACATGCTGCGGCATGCAGCCCGATCCATCATATCCTCACAATATTGGCTCTCGGCCTCATTCAGTCAGAAACACTCAACATGCCACTCGGGCCATAAATAAAGGGGGGTATCGACCCAAGACAACATTTTATATAATGAAATAATATAAACAAGTCTGAGTATCAAAAACAGTTTAACATGAATAACTGAGTGTAAATCATAATCACCACGGTGAGGATATCAGAAAACATCCCCCAAGGAGTTTAAACAGGTCGGCACAAGGCCCCAAACATGGCTTACAGCCCAAATAAATCAAAAGCATAAAAATATGATTTATCACGTGGTTTAAAAGAAGTTAAGCAACTCAATACTTGCCTCGGGAAGAAATAATTTCAAATTCCCCATTAGTGCACGCCACACAGTCGTCATCCACCGTGTATGTCACTCCAAAACAGTGAGAAAATGCTAATCTGGGGTTTCATACCCTCGGGACAAGATTTATAGTCATTACTTACCTCAAACCAGCTCGTAAAGCTACTCCGCAATATTCTTGCCCCTCGAATCGGCTCCCAAATGCTCCAAATCTATCAAAATCAGATTAATAACATCAAAAAATGCTAGGGAGACGGAACCCAATCGAAAACTCAAAAAATTAGGCACAATTCCGAAAATTGGCCAAACCTGACCCCTGGGCCCATGTCTTGGAATTTGATAAAATTTACACCACAAGAATCCTCATTCCCCCACGAGTCTATACATACCAAGAACACCAAAATCAGACTCCAAATGACCCCTCAAATTCCCATTTAAAGTCTCCAAATTCCCATGCCCTAACTCTCCCAATTTGGGTTTTATTTCAGGTGAAATTGCTTAGAAATCAATATAATAACGAGTTATGAAGTCAAGAATATTACCTTCAAGTAATTACCCTTTGGTTTCCTAAAAAATCTCTCTCAAAAGCCTCAATCCCGTTCAAAAATGGTGAAGAAGTGGTGAAGGGTCGCGGATAGGGCTTTTTAAATACACTGCCCAGCACTCAGGATTTCTTCAGTGCGTTCGCGTGAAGAGCATTGCGTTCGCAAAGCACTGCCCCATGCTCCCTCATGCGTTCCCAGTCCGGGCCCCGTGTTCGCATAGCATTAGCCACACAGCCCTGCACACGTGCCCAATCCCTATGCGATCGCACATCCTCACACGCGATCACATAGCACTCACCCCCTAAGCTTACGCGATCGCACCTCCCCAAATGTAATCCTATAGAGGACTTTACCTGCTGCCTCAGACAAGCCTATGCGATCGCATACTATTCCCCACTATCACATAGGAGAAAACTAGTACCTGAAAACACCAGCAAAACTGCCAATTTCTTACACCCAAACATGGTCCGTTCACCTTCTGAAACACCCCCGAGGCCCCCGGGACCCCAACCAAACATACCAACACATCCCATAACCTCATTCAAACTTAGTCGGGCCGTCGGAACACCAAAAACAACGGAAAATACCAAAATCACATCAAATTCAAGCCTACGAACTTCAAAATTTCTAAATTCCACCAACGATGCTGAAACCATCCAAAACACCTCCGATTGACCTGAAAATTCGCACACATATCAAAAATGACATTACGAACCTGTTCCTACTTTTAGAATTCCATTCCGACCCCGATAGCCTATTTTCCACTACCGAACGGAAATAGCCAAAACCTAACTTTTGCCAATTAAAGCCTAATTCTACACCGGACATCAAAACTACATTCCGAACTCACTCTTAAGTCCCAAATCACCTAAAAGATCTATCCAAGCCATAAAATCCAAATTCCGAGGTCGTTTACCAAGAAGTCAACTCCTAGTTGACTTTCCCAACTATAAGGCTACTTCAAGAGACTAAGTGTCTCAATTCTCACTACTATCATTTTGAACCAGAAACAACCGACCCCGACACATCATAAACATGCTAAGCAATGCATAACCAAACATAAAAAGTAATAACAGTGCAAATTATATGTAACGAACGGCCGGGTCGTTAAATCCTCCCCCTCTTAAACAAATGTTCATCCTCGAACGGGTTTAGAAACATACCTGGAGTCTCAAACAAGTGAGGATATCTTCTCCAGATCTCCCGCTCGGTCTCCCAGGTGGCCTCCTCCACTGGTTGCCCTCTCCACTGCACCTTCACTGATGTTATATCCTTGGACCTCAACTTCCTAACCTGACGACCCGAAATAGCCACCGGCTCTACCTCATATGATATATCACCTTCGACCTGAATCGTGTTGAAGTCAAAAACATGAGACGGGTCACCAATATACTTCCGGAGCATCAAAACATGAAATATCGGATGAACACCCGATAGGCTGGGTGGAAAATCAAGTCTATAATCCACCTCCCAAACCTTCTGAAGCACCTCAAAAGGCCCAATGAACCGGGGACCCAGATTTACCCTCTTTGTGAACCTCATAACACCCTTCATGGGTAACACCTTCAGAAGTACCTTCTCTCCCTACATGAAGGACACATCCCGAACCTTTCGGTCCGCATAACTCTTCCTCCTAGACTGCGGCGTGAGAAGTCGCTCCTGAATCAACTCCACCTTATCCAACTGCATCCTGAACCAATTCTGTGCTCAATAATATAACCTCGCCCGTCTCAAACCAACCTACCGGAGATCTGCAACTCCTATCATACAAAGCCTCATACGGAGCCATCTAAATATTGGACTGTTAACTATTATTATATGCAAACTCCGCGAGTGGCAGAAACTGGTCCCATGAACTCCCAAAATCAATGACACAGGCATGCAACATATCCTCAAAAATCTTAATCGTACGCTCTGACTGCCATTCTGTCTGAGGATGAAACGCTGTGCTCAACTCAACCAGAGTACCCAAATCTCTGTGTACGACTCTCCAAAACTGAGATGCTAACTGAGTACCTCTATCAGAAATGATAGAAACTGGAACCCCATGCAATCGGACAATCTCCTTGATGTAAAACTGGGCTAACCGCTCCGAAGAATAAGTAGTACCAACAGGAATGAAGTGCGCTGACTTGGTCAGCCAATCTATAATGACCCATATAGCATCAAATCTCCTCGAATTTCATGGGAGGGAGGGCTTAGCGTTATGCAGATGGAGACAGAGCTTAGTCTCATGCAAGATGCGGGATAGGGCTTAGTACCATGCAAGAAATGGAATAAATAGTAGATGATATCAGGGTTTTTCTTAGCTGGTAGTAGATTTCAGTATTGCGGTTTTTATGAAGATTGTGACTTCGAGGCATATCTATTCTTCGTTCATGCAACCAAACAAATTGTGAGTTCTGTAAGAAAGGGAGGTCGGTTCATGCCTCCGTCGGCTTGCTTGACTTGCTTTACTCGGTCTGAAGATGCTGTTCAAATCACTGGGTGTAGCGTTTGCTAAACAGAGTTATTTCAAAAGCAAGCATGTGTAGTTTTCAAAGTCATAGAAAAAATATGTTTTTTAGAAAATTGGCTAGACTAACAAGTGACCGTGACACGATCCGAGACATTACGACTTCTCCTGCTGTAGAACTTTGAGAGTCCTTCCTCAAAATTCTGCCCCAGTTAGATGGACATACACCTCTTATTGCTGTACATGTTGCGAACGGTTGAACTTGCTTCAGAATTTTGAGGGTCCTCCTCAAAATTCTTCCCCAGTTTCTGATTATGGGGGGAAATGAGATTTTTATGAAATTGTGACCGAACCCACAGTACTGCCTCCATATCCCCTCTTAAACGGGAATCAGGTCAAGCGTAGTTCAATTTACATCATTTGCAAAAACATAAATAATTACACATAGTATCGCTTGACTGCATCTGAATTGATTTATTTTGGCCATACTTCTCCGTCCATTTCTACGAGTATGAGGCCTCCCCCTGTCAAGACTCTATGAACCATGTAAGGACCTTGCCAATTGGGAGCGAATTTCCCTTTGGCTTCGGCCTGATGCAGAAAGATCTTCTTCAACACTAGTTGCCCCGGTGTGAACTGTCTTGGCTTGAATCATTTATTGAAAGCTCGGGACATCTGTTCTGATAAATTTTCCCGTGACATACTGCATTTGTCCTCCTTCCATCTATGAGGTCGATCTTCTCATAACGGTTCATTATCTATTCTGCATTCTTGAGCTCAGCTTCCTGTATAATCCTCAAAGAAGGAATCTCCACTTCAGCGGGAATAAAAGCTTCAGTACCGTAAACCAGTAAGTAGGGAGTTGCCCCAGTTGATGTGGGGATTGTGGTACGGTATTCCAGTAAAGCAAATGCTATCTTCTCGTGCCATTGTTTATGATTTTCCACCACCTTTCTTAGTATCTTCTTAATATCCTTGTTGGCGGCTTCTACAACTCCATTCATATGAGGTCTATAAGATGTGGAATTCTTGTGCTTGATTTTGAAGGTCTCACACATGGATTTCATCATATCACTTTTGAGATTGGCGGTATTGTTAGTGATGATGGACTCCAGAACTCCGAATCGGCAAATAATCCGGTCGCAGAAAAAATCTGCCACGACTTTCTTAGTCACTTCCTTGTAAGATGCTACTTTGACCCATTTAGTGAAGTAATCAATAGCTACCAAGATGAACTGATGCCCATTTGAGGCGGCGGGCTCGATTGGACCAATGACATCCATTCCCCAGACGACAAATGGCCAAGGTGAGCTTGTTGCATTGAGCTCATTTGGCGGAACCTTTGTCATATTTGCATGTACTTGCCATTGGTAGCATTTTTTGACATACTGGATGCAATCTGTCTCCATGGTCATCTAGAAATAACCGGCCCTGAGTATCTTCTTGGCCAAGACAAAGCCATTCATATGCGGGCCGCAGGTTCCGGCATGTATCTCTTCTAGAAACTTATAAGCTTCTTTCGCGTTGACATACCTCAACAATCCCAAATCAGGATTTCTTCTATATAGGGTTCCTCCGCTGTGGAAGAAATTGTTGGACAATCTCCGAAGCATGCGTTTCGAGTATGCTTTGAATGCTCCTGGTATTCCCCTTTTGTCAGATACCTTTTGATGTCGTGGAACCAAGGCTTCCCATCTGTTTCTTCTTCAACATGAGCACAATATGCTAGTTGACTATGGATCCTTACTAGGATAGGATCAATAAAGTTCTTGTCTGTATGATGTATCATTGATGACAAAGTGGCCAATGCATCAGAAAACTCGTTATAAACCCTGGGGACATGCAGAAACTCTATCTTCGTGAACCTTTTTCTCAATTCCTGCACATGGTGCAGATATGGTAGTATCTTGGAATTCCTGGTGGCCCATTCTCCTAGTACCTGGTGCACAAGAAAATCTTAATTGCCGATTACCAACAGCTCCTAAATATTCATGTTGATGGCCATGTTGAGTCCTAGGATGCAAGCTTCGTATTCCGCCATATTGTTAGTGCAGGGAAATTTGAGTTTAGCAGATACCGGATAATGTTGGCCAGTTTTCGATACCATGATAGCTCCAATACCGACTCCTTTGAAATTTTCCGCTCCGTCAAAGAACATCCTCCAACCGTCGTAGGATTCAGTAATATCCTCTCCTATGAATAGCACTTCTTCATCGGGAAAATACGTTTTCAGAGGTTTGTATTCTCCTTCCACAAGGTTTTCAGCAAGATGATATGCTAGTGCATGTCCTTTGACTGCTTTCTGATTTACATAAACAATGTCGAACTCACTCAACAGGATTTTCCACTTAACCAGCTTGCCAGTGGGCATAGGGTTTTTAATGATATATTTCAGGGGATCCATCCTTGATATGAGGTATGTTGTGTAAGCAAAGAAGTAATGCCTCATTTTTTCAGCTATCCAGGTCAAGGCGCAACATGTACATTCCAATAGAGAGCATCGCGCTTCACATGGAGTGAATTTCTTACTCAGGTAATAGATAGCTTGTTCCTTTCTCTATGTCTTGTCGTGCTGTCCCAGAACGCAACCGAAGGCTCCATCTAACACTGCGAGGTAGAGTAGCAAAGGTCTGCCTGGCTCTGGCGGGACCAAAACTGGTGGTGTTGATAGGTACTCCTTGATCTTTTCGAAATCCCTTTGATAATCCTCAGTCCAACTAGTTTCAGCATCTTTCTTCAACATCTTGAAAATTTGCTCACATAAGACTGTGGACTGGGCTATGAATCGGCTGATGTAGTTTAGCCGTCCTAGAAAACTCATTACATCTTTCTTACTCTTCGGCGGTAACTTTTGATGGATCCAATTCTATCTAACGGCAGCTGACAATGAACCCAAGTAACTTCACGGCAGGGACCCCGAATGCACTCTTTGCAGGATTTAATTTTAGGTTGTTCTTCCGCAGTCTATCGAAGAACATCCTCAAATCTGCTATATGATATGTGGCTTTCTTGGATTTGATGATGATGTCGTCCACATACACCTCAATATCCTTATGTATCATATCATGAAAAATGGTAGTCATAGCCCTCATATAGGTGGCCCCAACATTCTTTAGCCCGATGTCATCATCTTATAACAGTACACTCCCAATGGTGTAATGAAGTCTATTTTCTCTGCGTCTTCTTCGTCCATCCAAATCTGATGATAACCAGCGAAGCAATCTACAAAGGACTGGAGTTCACGCTTGGCGCAATTGTCGATCAAAATGTGTATGTTTGGTAGCGGGAAATCATCCTTGGGACTTGCTTTGTTTAGATACCGATAATCAACACAGACTCTGACTTTCCCATCTTTCTTTAGAACTGGCACGATGTTGGCTAACCAAGTTGGGTATTCAACCACCCTGAGGACCTTGGCCTTGATTTGCTTGGTGACCTCCTCTTTGATTTTCAGACTCATATCAGGCTTGAATTTCCTGAGTTTCTTCTTTACTGGCGGACACATTGGGTTTGTGGGCAACTTGTGTGCCATAATAGATGTACTTAACCCGGTCATATCATCGTATTACCATGCAAAGATGTCCTCATACTCTTTCAGGAACTGTGTGTACTCTTCTTTTTCTGATGGTGATAAGTGAATGCTGAGGCGGGTCTCTTTGACAGTTTCCGAATCTCCTAAGTTGATTATCTCAGTTTTGTCCAGGTTGGTCTTGGGCTTGTTATCAAAATCCTCTACTTTCCCGATGATTTCCTCGGGTATGACATCCTCTTCTTCTGAATCACTATCCTTTTGTGCGTCGCCTCATTACATGTCACAGTTGTTGGTTCATCAAGATAGGATAGTAATGCTGTATAGATAAAGATATGAGAGAAAATGGTAATAATAAATATCGATCCATTGAAACATAAAAGCGATTTTCAATAATTTAACCAACGTTTTTGGAACAGTGGAGGTTTTATTTTTAAAAAATGCAAAAAGGGAAATCATTTTCTTAGAAAGCAAAAAAATAAACATTGTTGTTCAACCTTGCTACCCCGAGACTTGTCGGGCCCTAGATTGTCTGACAGTCCAATTCTTGAGGAATTATCCTTTCTCCACAGCTCGTATGGTAGGGCCTTCCTCCTCCTCCTCAACAATTACACAACAATCCATGTCCTCATCCTCTACGAACAAGTTCCTCAAGGCGGCCAATGCTTCTTCTTCTAATTCCCATATGATGTCGGTCTGCTGGATGGTACATGTTGCTCAACGGGATAGTACGGACCACGCCACGGTGGTGACCAGTCATTATATTCTTGCCATGTGTACTGATACACTAGCCCAAAGGTTGTAGCATGACATTTCAACTGTATTGCCTTGGAGATAACTTGAAGGTTTTTGCCAAGACCCTTGCCGGTTTCATATCCTCTCCATGCTAGTATACTTTCTATCTTGCTACTCCACTACTTATCTTTCTCGATTGCATTGACCCGCTCAATGTGATGATAAGTTTCTCCCCCTAGCCTTCTTCTATTCTCAACCACCAGGATAGTCTTACGGTTGTAAATGGGGTTTCTCCCATCTCCATGGATAATCACCTCTTGATGGTTCCATTCGAACTTCGCCTACCTGATGCAAAGTTGATGCCACAGCCCCAGCGATGAGTATCCATGGCCGTCCCAACAATAGTAGGATGCGGATATGTCCAACACCTGAAACTCGACATCAAACCATGTAGGCCCCATCTGTAAACAGAGATTGATTTCCCCAACGGTAGCCCAATGAGATACGTCAAATGCCTTCACATTCATGGTCCATTTTCGTATCTCATACAGGCCTTTGCGCAACCTCTTCAGTGTTGTTAATGGGGAAATAGTGAGACTGGATCCTCCATCTATCAGAACTATGGCAATGAAAATTTCTTCACATTGCACAGTAATATGTAGTGCCCTGTTATGATTCAAACCCTTGGGTGGCAGCTCATCCTCGTGGAAGGTGATTTTGTGACTTTCCAGCACATGTCCCACCATATTGGCAATTTCTCCGCCAGTGATGTTGTTAGGAACATATGCCTCACTTAACACCCTTAAGAGGGCATTTCTGTGCACTTCTGAATTATGTAGTAGTGACAAGATATATATCTGAGCAGGAATCTTGTTCAAATGATCTGTGAATGAATACTCTTTTTCTTGAACTTTCCTCCAAAGGTCGTTCGGACCTATTTCAATAATAGGCGGTCTGTTAGAAGCCTGCTTACTGGATTCTCCCAAATGCTCTAGTGTATAGACTCTTCCCGTTCTGGTCATCCCCTCCACAGCGCTGAATTCTTCTATTTTGTTCTTTCCTCTTCTTAAAGCTTCGGCCACATAATCCCAAGGCATAGCCTTAGTGTTGAAAGGTGGCGTGGTCGACACTTTCACTGTAAAAGCTGTGGTTACTTCCACCTCGAATGGAACATGCATAGTTGCGGGCGGTGCTATAGCAATTTCAAATGGAACTGATGCATCTATCTCAACCTCCACTGGCGGCGGTATTTGTACTATAATAGGATTAAGCATGGCTGTAGGTTTCTTGGGATTATCACCCTCTTTGATAAGCCCAATCGATCCCTCGGGATCCCATTCCTCGTAGCTCTCTATCATATTGACACCTTCACCCTTATGATCTGGGAGGGGGTTGTTGCGGACATTGAGTGTAGCTTCTTTGGCCTGAATGACCTTATTATAAATCAAGGTCTAGATCTTATCCTTTAGTTTTTGGCACTCGTCGATGGTGTGCCCTTTCATGCTAGAATGATATGCACAGGTCTTGTTTGGGTTGACCCATTGGGATGGATTCTCCACAGTCGCAGTAGGGATATGAGCGACATAAACAACAACCTTTAGCCTTTCATACAACTAATGGGTTCGGCAATGGCGGTGTATTGTCTAGGTGGTCTACCGTAAAAGTTAGGCCGAGGTCTTAGGTAGTTTGGGCGGGTTGGAGGTGACTAAACGTGAGAGGGTTGGGAATTATATGTGTGATAAGCAGTGGTTGGTTGGGAATATCTTGGAGGTGATGGTTGATATGTGGGTGGAGGTTCTTGGTATGTAAGTGGGGAGGTTTCATATACAAGTAGAGTTTCGGGTCCTTGGGCGACCATTACTGTTCATGCATCATTCTTCTTCGATATACCCCCTGACTGCAATGCTTTGTTCGTGGCCTGAAATGCCTCAAAGTTTGTCACCATACCACTTTTAATGCCCTCTTCAATCCTTTCTGCGAGTTTGATGATATCAGAGAACTTGTTGTTTTCAATAACCATCAATCTTTCATAGTACTGCGGATCATGTGCTTTGACGAAGAACTTGTTAATTTGTTCCTCGTCAAATGTCGGCCTGACTTTGGCTGCTTCTAACCTCCAACGAGTGGCATACTCGCGGAAGGTCTCAATGGGCTTCTTCTTTAAGTTCTGAATGTACAAGACATCCGGTGTATTCTCTGTGTTAGACCTGAATCTATCCATGAAGTCAGACACCATACCCACCCAGTTGGCCCACTTCTTGGGATCCTGGCTAATATACCAGGATAAAGAATCTCCTGTAAGACTCCTCATAAAAAGCTTCATTCAGATCCCTTCATGCTTTTCGACCCCTACAAGCTTGTCGCAATAAGTCCTCAGGTGAACCGTGGGATCGCTTGTTCTGTCAAACATTTCGAACTTGGGAGGTTTGTAATTCTCCGGCAGTTCTACATCGGGCTGTATGCATAGGTCTTCATAGTTCAGACCTTCTATCCCTTTTCTCCCTTCGACTCCTTGAACCCGACTTTTCAACTTCTTGAGCTCTTCCGCCAGGTTCTTAATTAGCAGGTCCTTCTCAGAGGATTTTTGTGTATAGGATATGGGCTCAGTGGAGTGGGGTAGGGTTTCTACGTATATAGGGTTGTTTTTGTGACCAGGAGTTTGGGTATAATGATGATCATTGGTGGAATTCTGGGGTTCAGGAATGACTTGCGGGGTGTTTTGTGGAATGTGGTAGGTGTTTTGCTGGTACTGTTGTGGGATAACTTGATTTTGTGGTGGGTTTGTATAATGGCGAGGTGGAGGAGGATTTTGTGGGTGTTTGTTGGGTGTATTTTGCAGTGGTGCGGGGTTCTGAGTGTTTGAGTGGTTGACATCTGGGATATTGAGTGTGAGGGATAAATTTTCTATGCTCCGGACCTGGTAGAGCTCACCCTGGAGTTCTAGTGTTTTCTCCTCAAGTCGAGATACCACATAATTTGGGGCCTGAGTACCTCGACCATCAGAAGCTTCTACATGTTCAACATGTGTGTTGTTTTCTTTTTTGGTTCCGTTCAAATCATCCATATTTGCTTTCCATTTGCCTTTTGGTGGACTAGGAGGAGGAGAAGGTGAAGGGCCCCTGGATCTAGTATGATAAGATGGTGATGCCAGTATGCGCGAACCAACCTTTGGGGAATGAGAACAATCAAAAGAAAGAAAGAAAAATAAAAGGTAGCCAAGTCAGTGAGAGTTCTAAAAAGAGTATTTGCGGTATTTAAACACATATTGCGGAATGTAAATTTGCGTCCTATTTTGGGAGCCTTGTTGTGCCCGAGGTAGGCCTAGCGACAAGTTTTTTTGGAGAACTTAGATGCCAATAAATACACTAGGATAATAAAAGATAAGTCAGTACTAGCACTTGGCCTTATTACATTTAGGAAAAACAGGTAAATCTAATCTACTTTGTCCCAGAAAGACCTTCCCCAGGCTTGATATTTCTGGCTCCATCAATCAGGTCCCCTGGTTCGCGCATGCCCAACAACACGTATACTCTTGCCGAATGTCCTCCCTCACTTCCTTCAGCATTCTGGTAGTTTGGATGGATGTCTAACAGAGAAGGCAAATTTCCCAGGACCTTCTTCACATGTTTTTTTTCACTTGAGAAAAGATCTTCCCACCAATCTATTAGCAATGATGGTATATTTTGGACCATGCTGAACCCGGGGACCTCATGCCTTATCTTCTGCAAAACAAATAAGGTTAGGCTCGTTCCCCCTCCATATTCGACTATTTATATATTGATGATTAGCATATTGGCATTTAGTTCTTCAAAATTAATGCACAAAATGTGGTTGCGTCCATCGGGATTATGGAAACCCTGGTGGACTTTTGGATAAGGTTTTTCTTAAAGGGTTATTAGTTGGACAACATACTAACCCGACTAGGTTTGACCATGATGCATGTACAATTATAATTAGAGTAGGGTTGCTATGGGGGTCTATACTGGTACCCTCAAGCAGACAACTTTAGGGGGAAAGGCACGGAATCGTCGAATGCACCACTGATCGACTAGTTTTACCGCAAATAAGCCTTTCCAAATTTAAATGGTGATATATAGGAAGAGTGCAACCACTCATCAAGCGTTGCTAATGAATTGATTACGCACGAGTGTAATATGATGTTGATCATGATTTATCCAGCAGTAAATAACATGTTGTCACGTATTTGCACGTTAGGAAAATATTAAATGCGGTATTTAATAATTAAAAGACGTTCAAGAAAGGAAAACAAAGAAATAAGTCAGTTTTTGCAGTAAAGGAAATCATAAATTCTCAAAATGTTTCAATTAAATTCACATAAGGATAAAGGGAAAGAGTGTGCACATATTAACAAAAGAAGCATGCTTAAGCTAATTTACAAAAAAAGAAGTTTGTTATTGTAAAAGCCTAAAATCCCCAGCAGAGTCGCCATGCTGTCGCGCTCCCTTTTTTTTTCCTCGCGGAATTGGGTTTAGACATTTATTTGGGACAACTCATTTCCTTTTGGGAAAGGGGTACAAGAAGTTGAAGAGTCGCCACCTAACGGATTAAGGTGCGTTAGGGCACCTATTGCGAGTAACTCATGAAACCGGTTTGTGTCACCAGAGATTGGGTAAGGGCTTGAAATTACCTTGAGGGAAAGGTGTTAGGCACCCCTCGATGTCCAAAACGGTGGGTCCCGACCAAACTTACTTAGTAAATTAGTCATTTAACAGATAAGCTGTCTAAGAACACATATATAAATAAGATAAAAGGAGTTTAAAAGGTCAGCAGTCTGAGCACACATATTTAAATAAGATAGGGGAGTCCTAAGTTATCAGCCTATAGGATCACATCTGTACAATACCCGGTAATCCTTCCTCAACTAGAGGGGCTACGCGTGGTATTAGCGCACAGGTCATCATATCATTTTACTACCTAATCACCCTCCCATTATCAGTTATATAAGCGATTTTAAATTAGATGGACTCTAAGCGTGCATTACCAGTCCCTTCCTTGTGGTCCCGAAAGTGTTTAGGACCTCTAACTTTAGGCAATTCAAGACTCTCCTAAGGTGTTTAAAAGGGAAAATCTAAGCGACAACACGGAACATATAGGACTGTCAAGTATGAAAACAATTAAGGGGACTCATGTTTACCTCCACACATAAGCAGATAATTAGCACGTCTCAAACACAGATTTCAGAGAAATTCAGAAGGTCCTAGAACAGGATATCTAGGTGAGCATAATAAGTAGAGAATATACAGCATTGCTTTAAAACAAAGTGACATAAACCTAATCAGTTTTCCTACTGATCTTAGAACCTGTTGAACCTAGGTAGTCTCAGAAATAAACAAAGCACAATTTTTTTATAGTTTTATAAGACCTTAATTACCTAAGGCTTGCCTAGGCGTGGATCTATAATACCCTATAAATATGCAATTAGAAATTTGGGAATTAGTTAAAACAGTTTGAGCTTTATTAAGTCCTGTAGGGATGCTGGTCTAGGTGTTGAATGTTACAAAAGTTGATTTCATGCATATTTATTCTAGCGCATGGTGTCTATGTGTTGGGGTTGTTTTTAAACATCTTTATAGACAAGACAATTATTTATTTAGGCGACATAGGCATGATTTAAAGCAAATGCAAATACGGTCCTAAAGTAGGATTTCTAATGCACATAGAGACTGGTCATTTTATTAGGCAGAATTACAGCAATAGCTTAACAACATGATTTATGGGTGATTATGACTTATGCAGCATCATAATTTCGTGATAATGAAGTAATGAGCTTATAATGTATTTTTCTATATGCAAACCAGTAAACATAATTATCCTAAGGCAGGATTTCTAATGCAAATAACACAACATAACTCTAAAGCAGGATTTCTATCCGGCTCCCCATAAAAATCATATAAGAACCCCTCCCCTTTTTACTAATTTCCCCCAATATCTGTTTACAAAGATGATTATTACAGACCAGAAGTGAATTAATTACAAAAGTAAATATAAACTATAATATAATGAGCCTGTATTAGGCCCAAAGTAAACTTGGGAATACCGGGCCTTCAAAACAATCTCAGATGCCCAGAGTCTCATAGCCCACAGGGTGTCCTGGTGTGTCCAAGTTCCCTAAGGACCTCAGGGATCCCGGCCAATGCTCACACTAACACCCTTTCTTAAATAGAGAATTGGTTATGTGAAGTGTGGAAGGGCCATCCCCAGTGTGCCAGAGTTCAGAGGAATCTCATGGATTTCTAGGCAGTACACACACTGGATGGGTAGAACTTAATAATCTAAGAGTAGAAGTGACAGTGCTTGACATGGTTTGAAAGAGCTCAGTAAAACAACGTAGATATAAAACTTTTAGGAATAAAAAGGTTTTCAGGATTAGAAACAGTTTTAAGAAAATACTAAGGTTGTAAAACAGTTTTGAAATCTATTCTGAGGAGAACAACGATTCAACAAGCAACCACACAATCATAGAATGCCCAGATTCACAACCATTTAACAAACATCTTTACAAACAGGGGTCAGGGGGTTGGTAACATAGATAGCTCACATTAGAAACATATGAACAGGGTACAAGGGGGAAACATATGGGATAACAAATGCACAGAACAACTAGGCGTTTACTGATTCAGAGACTTAACAAGTCAGTTATGGTAATAGGCAATCAAGGCATATAGACCGAGGATGGAAATAGTCATGTTGAAGACAAGGGTGCATTAGTCATACCAATTAGGATCAATTAAATACATTATGAGTCATGAGCATACTAGTTAAGGGGAGTAAACAGGGACTAGATAAACATGCTGGCCAATTATCAAACAAAACAAGTAAGACCTAGACATGCCGATTACATACTTGAATAAGAGATGACAAAATTTGAACATGTTGAATAAAGCAGTAAATAGGAAGACAATTGCATACATAAGCCATTAAGTTAGTGTAGAAGGAGACATGGATTAACATACATGGAGCACATAGAGTGAGTTTCAGAATTGAACTAGGGACATATCCGTTAGGGAAGCAAAGTGCAGAATGTAAAGCAAGTAGAGTTCCATTGTCTAGCCTTGGCTTTTAGCCGGCTAGACCAACAATTAGCACAAGTAGTAGAGAAGGAAGGGAGAGTTTTAGTGCATGTGTTTATCATGAACCAAATTGCTCGTGTGTTGAGAGGTAAGACAAGAGTGTATATATAGAAATTTAGGAGTAGAACAATACAAGGTAAAAGGAATCAGAAATCAGTCAATTAGGGCAGTCATAGGGTCACAGAACCCAATCACATAAAGGGGTTCAGAGTAGACCCCCTTGATTAAGGGTAATTGATCAAACGGTAATAACAGGGGTTTAATTAAGGAAATAATCCAAATCATACCAAATAAAGGAATCAATAAGAATCAAAATTATACGGGCAATCAAATAAGGTAGAGATGACCAATTAAGGTGATAAATAAGGAAACAAATAAATCTATGCGTACGAATCTTTAACAGAGTAAAGTAATCAGCAAAACTTTCAAAAGAACAATGATTTCCGGCAAGAAATACTCAACTTTCATAAACAGAGATTAGACTAAGTAAGACCTCACAAAAAATATAGAAATTATCCCGAAAATCAGGTTTGAACCCTAACAGAGATTAATTAGGGTAAAATCCACAAAATACTGGATTTGACAAGAAAATGTTTAAGTCCAAGAGACAGAGTAAATTAATCGATGGTAACACAGAAAGACCCAAAATCTAAGCAAAGATTGGAAAAATCAGTATATCATATAGAATATACTAGGGTTTGAATACTCTTGCAAAAATCACTCAAGAAGATGAAATAATAATTGATTAAACACTTAGAAGTCAGAATACTAGGATGAACCCTAATTTAGGGAAAAGTCGGAATAATCAATTAAAAAAAATATTTTTGAGGGAGAACACTTAATAATACCCAAATAATCTCAGATCTATGAAGATCTGAGAAGAATCGGTAGCAATGAACTAGGATTTTCAGAAAAACATTAGAGAT
The DNA here is from genome assembly GCA_005239505.1 of Nicotiana paniculata. Taxonomy (NCBI): domain Eukaryota; kingdom Viridiplantae; phylum Streptophyta; class Magnoliopsida; order Solanales; family Solanaceae; genus Nicotiana; species Nicotiana paniculata. Next base: position 32,854 of record ML317301.1, read on the forward strand.
GAGAGAATAGGTCAAGAACCCATAGATTCATAACAAAAATAAGGAGAAATTCTTACTCACAAACGGAAAATGGCCTGAGATAGGCAAGTTTCAACCAGAACCCATTGAGTTTCTTGAGATCTTCTCAAGGATCCAAGAAATCAAAGAGCCATGGAGTGTAGAGGGCCTGGGCTGGTCGGAGAAGACATGTGAGCATCATAAGGTGAAGGTTTGCGCCGGTGACGGCGCTTAGGATTAGGGTTAGGTTGAGAGAGTTTGAGAGATGAGGGAGATGATTACGGCGGGTGAGAGGAAGGGAATGAGAGGGTTTGAGGGGGGGGGGGAGNAGGTCGGGCAGGTGTGTATTTTGGCCAAAGGGGTTTGGGCTAATTTTAAAAGAGATTTTGGGCTTGTTTGAAAGGGTGTAGGTCTGAAAACAAAGGGGCTATTTATTAAATACCCAAGTAATTGAATAAAAATGTAACGACCCAAAATCCATCAACGTCGTGATGGCGCCGGACACCACAGTTAGGCAAGTCAACACTCAATGGTTAATTAAATTCCTATTTTAGTGCTTTGAAAATCGTTACCTTTTATTTCATTATATAAAGATCAAATAAAGTTACCCAGTAAACAACGATGTTTTAAATAATTCAATCGACAAATACATCCCAAAGTCGTCCCAGAACCTGGTGTCACAAGGGCATGAGAAATTTGTAAAACAAACCAAATGAAATACAATAACCGTCCAGAATACAAATGGGACGGTAAAGAAAGTACACTACATCCGAGGAAGACTCTTATGGATGCGAGTCATCTCGAGTGGAGCAGCTCTCCTAAGTCTCCAGGTCAGCCACATCACTACGTCAAGCGGGGCCACTAGATATACATGTACCTGTGCAATAAAAATACACAACAAGTGTAGTATGAGTACGAAAACAACGCGTACCCAGTAAGTATCACGCCTAACCTCGAAGAGGTAGTGACGAGAGGTCGAATTTGATACTTGCTAGAGGTCAATTTAATAGAATCAAGGGTGACACTAAGCATGGATATCATAGGTAATTAACAAATAGTGATAGGAAATAACAACTTCTTCCACATTTAGAAACTATAAATCTTCGTCATTTCAGTTGACAACTTATAATTCCAGGTCAGTAAATAGTTAAAAATCTGAGAAAGTATTCAGCAAAAATCAAGCGCAAAAAATGCCGAGGGTCGAACGGCTCGAACCAACGATAGATGTAAGTTGTGCACTGCCGAAAGGTCGAACGACTCGAACCATAGAAGCATCTATTAGCCCCCTCGTGAATCGATCATGCGACACGGTCATATATAAATAATAGAGTTACCTTGATCGCGAATCATACATGTGACTCATGTAATCATAGATACACACATTCACACAATAGTTCACATTTTATTAGGAAAACAATTACCCAAGGAAGTGATAAAATTCTCTTTTAATGGACGCGAAGATAGTATTTAAATCATTTCCAGAAATTCATTTACCAAGTTCGAATGGTTTAATCATTTCCAAATTCATCAATAAAGTTACAAGTATGGCAAATAAAACATGCTTTTGGGTCCTAGACTATCCGGACATAAGCATAATAGTAGCTACGCACAGACTCCCATCACCTCGTGCGTACGTAGCCCCCAATAATAGTAGCACGTATTTAATTATTTCACCTATGGGGAAAATTCCCTCTTACAAAGTTACAAAGGAGACTTACCTCGCTCCGAAGATTCATAACTGGCCTCCAAGCCCTTCCGACGACTCAAATTGATGCACAACGCCCCAAAACTATCCAAATACGGGCAAACCAATGAAAAATACTATAATACTTATAACAATTCAATTTATATAAATTCCCAACTCTTCTCATAAAGTTGACAAAATTACCCGCGGGCCCATGTGCTCGGATTCCGAAATTTCTCGAAGATAAACTCTACCCATAGCCTTAGTAACTCAAATATATAATTTACTCTAATTTTCATGCTCAAATCCATGGGCAAAATCCAAAAATACACATTCTAGGTCTTCTTCAAAAATCCCAAATTTCTACAAATTTCCCCCTCTAATCCATGAATAATTCATGTATTTAACTCAAGATGGGGAGAAATCACTTACCTTATGGAAGATGCTGAAAATACCACTCCAAAATCGCTCCAAAATCGCCCTTCATCGAAGAAATGATGTACAAATGAGCCAAGACCTCAGTTTTAAAATACACACTGCCCATGCCCGATATCGCACCTGCGGCCTCCAACCTCGCACCTGCGCACCCGCAGGTACGCCCATGCACCTGCACCTGCGGCTTCCTCCTCCCTAGTCAGGACCCGCATCTGTGTAAATAACCTCGCACCTGCGCCCCAGCCAAACTAGCCTAACCTCGCACCTGCAACGCCAAAGCCGCACCTGCTGCCCTTGTTGTGCAGGTGCGGTCACACCAGACACCAGCAGCCTTGGCCCTTCCTCAACTCCAAATTCGACCCGTTAACCACCCGGAATCCACCTGAGGCCCCCGGGACCCCATCCAATCACACTAACTTGTTCCAAAACATAATGCGGACCTGCTCGAGGCCTCAAATCGCATCAAGTAACATCGAAATAATGGATCGCAACACAATTCAATCCTTATGAACTTTGAAATTTCCAACTTCTACCTTCGATGCCGAAACCTATCAAAAATCATCCGATTGACCCAAAATTTTGCACACAAGTCACATTCAACATTACGGACCTGCTCCAACTTTTGGGATCGCATTCCGACCCCGATATCAAAATTTCCACTTCCGGTCGGATTTCTCAAAAACCATCAAATTTCTATCTTTAGCCAAATGACTTCAAAAAAACCTACGGACCTCCGAATTAGCTTCCGATCGCGCTCCAAAGTCCAGAATTACCATTTGGAGCTATTCCCAGACTCAGAATCCCAAACGGACATCAATATCACTGAAATGCACTTCAACCCAAACTTATGAAATTTCTTCTAAAATGCTGACTTCTACAATATGCACCAAAACACTTTCGGGTCATTCAAAACCCGATCCGGACATACGTCCAAGTCCGAAATCATCATACAAACCTGATGGAACCTTCAAATCTTGATTCTGAGGTTGTTTAGTCAAAAATCCAGTCTTAGTCAATTCTTCCAACTTAAGGCTTTTGAAATAAGAATTTTCTTTCCAAATTGACTCTAAACTTCCCGAAATTAAATTCTGACCACACCTACAAGTCATAACACCTGAAATGAAGCTGCTCATGGCCTCAAACCGCTGAACGATGCGCTAGAGCTCAAAACGACCGATCGGGTGGTTACATTCTCTCCCACTTAAACATACGTTCATCCTCGAATATGCTAAGAACTGCTCTGGAGTTATCTGAAATCACTGTTAAACACCTCATGCACCTTCCCGTGCTACCACAACCTAGTTGAGTACATTGGCTTGGTGAAATCCGAAGATATCCTCTTTCATTGATGGAAATGGGCCTTAGAACCAGGTCTTCATCATACCGAAGTCCTCTGCCGGGCCTGTTTCCAATATATGAACACCGTATCAACTACCACACGATGTACCAGATCATGACTGCATACCTTTGTTCAGTTAGCACCATGCACCGCATAATTCGTCATCTAACCACAATGATATTCCCTGAACCTTAATAGCCAAAGTTTCATGAATCTGATGCTTCATATGCATCTCATGACATAAATATAGGTCCTGCTATAACGCTTATGATACCACCACAATGGAGGAGAGGTGTATAAATTTACAACCAACTACAGAGTTAACCAATCATTGAATCTCTTCTCTCGACTAGAATCATCACCTCCTTATGAACCGAATAATGGTATTTTTCCTTTAATACGCTTCACAAAATCTTATCGCACTGATCCCTGGTCCAATAATCTCGTCTCACCTGGTATGAACTACTCAGACAACAAATCACCCCAAACATGACCAACAGTCTCACATGATACAACAACACGCCAATAGGCCATAACTCGAACATGATACATAAGGAAATGACTCAGGAAAAGACTACTCAACTCACGCAACTTATTATAAACTCTCCTCGGAAAATAGAAATCAAAACACAGAAAATAGATATAGGGAACCGTACTCAACATCACACTGTTGCAGCGCGCAACCCGATCCAAATAACATTCCCGTGGCGGCATGCCACCCGATCCAAATAGCATACCGTGGAGTTGTGCCACCCGACCCGAATAACATAATCGTGGCAGCGTGCCATCCGATCCAAATAACATAAAGTTCACGTAAGAAGGCACACACCGAGCTAAATTGCTCATTACCACAAAATACTGATTATTAGTCACAAGCACGCTAAGTGCATAATACCATCCTGGGGAGACTGGTAGAGCCATACGCTACAAAACTCAAGCACAACTAAGGTGCGATATATATATATATATATATATATATATATCACCTTAGTTGTGCTTGAGTTTTGTAGCGTATGGCTCTACCAGTCTCCCCAGGATGGTATTATGCACTTNGATCTCAAGAGCTATTCTGCTCACATAACATCATCACTACGAGGGACCTCAACACATAAGAAATTGCCAAGTCGTTGCACAACTAACACAACACAATGATAATATTACCTGAAATGAACGATGATGGAAAAACATCTGCTGTTCTAATACCTTTCCATGAAAAGCGCTATACCAAAATGAACACGCCTGACTCATACGGAGCCCATGATCATATTTAAATCCACCCACAAACATCAAAATGAACACGCCTAATAGCTTTACCTGGGTCCATATTAACCCACATCCTCTCATAATACGCAAGAATGACCATCATAGCCGAAACAAATACCCCACAATCCACAACCGAATAAACTGAACGCCTTCTAGGCATAAATTCTCAAATAAGCAATATTACACTTCTTTATACTCAGCCCAAATCTTCAATCCATTAAGTGACTACATGTCACACTTATACGATCATCTCGTGGTCACGCTCCCACGACCTTCCACACAAGGTAGCAAGTATGCACATCCACCACTGGCCACACTAACGCTGTAAAACAAATCAAGAACCCATATCTAGGATGCAAAGCCTCTTTCACCAAACACTGATCTCAGGTTACACTAAAGACAACACCAGCTTGCTCTATACATTCAAATCTCTTTTCTTGCTCATCCGAGCTCATGACATCCTTGTGAAAATCGAACTGCAACCTCGATCCTTACTTCCAGATATCATACCGTTCACTGCGCCTAACGTGCCAATATGCATTCGCACATGAATCTCGTCATAACTCCTGAACCTCTAATAGGGTAAACACTTCATCATATAAAGACCTCTTACTTAACTGAATTCAAGAGAACCATCACAACACACGAGTGAATTCTCATAATCACAAAACATGCAATTCCTCAAACTCCACCTCTGCAAGACATAATTGATTCACCCGTATACCTCAAACGGAAACTGATACGGCATTCAGCCGTGCAATCGACTTATCAACAGCAGACTCCCCCCACTTGGCTCAAGCCATAGATCAAGATGAACAATAGCTCACAATGCCCATACGCTAACACCGCCACGATACCGCAGTGAGAATAAATTAAACTTTCCTCGATTCAATTTTCACTCACCATTATAAACCCAATCAACACATAACAACTAGATTCACACTCACCTTGAGTGACTCCGAGACCATTTTGTTTCCACACCCATGAATCATTTCATGCCCTCCTTACACGCATATTCACATCTTTAACCGGTATACCCATTCCGATGACCCTTCCATGAACCCGAAGTCATTTTTCTCCTTTTTATGAACCCTAATGCTACTCTACACGCAGAAGATAACGTGGAACACTCCAACCATTTTCTCTTTCCCAAAATTCTGTTGCACAAGCTCGATTCTTAACCATACTGTGGGCTTGAAATCCATAGACACCACCTTCTAACCTTTGAATCTATTGGAACCATTGTTGAGAGTCACCCACTCTGGCTCAGTCCCGAATATAATCAACTCTACGACTTCCCTAGCACCTGAACACTCATCTTGATAAAGCACCCGACTGAATCCCTTCACTTGTAAATTACCTCTATACTAAGCATAAATCCTGAATCTTTCCAAAGACTAAACCTGATTCAATAAGGCCAACCTTTGCACACCTTTATCAAATCCCATGCTCAATTACTATTCTACTCATTTCCCCCTAGCTGCAATAACTTGCCAATACGCTGACAATCTACAACCCCATGTGAAAATAATCCCGCAACCCAATCGCAGGCGGTGGGACTCTCCCACTTAGCCTGAAGCTTCTCCTTGCACCACTCTAGACCCCACCGAACTTCTTTCTCCACTGCTGACATGATCTTGCTCAAGCAACCCGTCAAATCCTTCTTAATTCTCCTGTCACCATTCCATGAATTCTCTAATTCTAGCATCACCCATATATTCGGCCTCCCTCCGAATAGCCACTAGAATTCCTCGCAGAAACTTGCCAACCAGACGACCGCTAAGCTGCTCACAGGAGATAACCCTTCTACAGAAATTACCAATTGACACCTTCCAACGAAGTTGTACTGCACATTCTCTACGACATCAATACTCCATCCTACGCCCGTCCTCATTTACCAACTTTACCAGTCCGCCCGCACCTCATGGACATCCACTAAAAGCGCGACAACATCTTCCAACTCACCGCTATATTGCATCTTTCTTAATCCCGGACAACTCCTCTCTGTCGTATCCAACCTTCCGCCGAAATAGCCAATATTTCAATTTAAGTCTGTGGACCCAATCATCGTCCACTAAAATTCCCAAATCACTCCAAACTGCCCCTCAAAAGGTGTATCTATCTTACCACAGAACTCATATGCTAAGCTGCCACTCTCCCACTTTGGTTAAACTCACTCCTGCAAGCAACTACCTGACTTCCTTTTCTTACACCTGGCCTTTTAGAAATTTAAGCATCACCTGACACTTCCCATGTGTCCTTTCTCATCCCTTGCTGCCTAGCTGTTTCCTTAGGCCAATAACTATCTTTGTATCACTTAAACCAGCAGATCACCACAACTTCAAACCTTTCCCTAGATCATCTTTCTCGAGCCGCCTTTCTTAGAAGTACTTATTCAATACTGAACCACCGCACACAACGACTTCTGACAACCGCTTCTTCAATATTACTTCACAACATTCTGACCCAATGCAACCGAAAAAACTATAACACCGGCGAGCTTAACATATTCAACTCGATCAAAAATAGCGATACCACATCACAGATGAAAATTCCACCTCGCTTGAAAACAATGAGTCTTATTATTCTTTCAACCCAAATTTGAACATTCATAGTTCAATTGTCGTTCCTCTTGCGGAACTAAAATAGTAAAATCAAGAAATCATGCTCTGAGAAGACCTCCTTTCAAGTCATTCATTGTCCCAACACATGGGAAAACTTCCTATCACCATATCAATACCGTGCGGTGACCAATCATAAGCACTGTAACAACTTGAGCATAACCTCAAAGCTCTCAGAATTGCAGATACCGAGCTGAAACAACATAATATCCTTCCGTAGAGCAACAACAATAGCCTCAACCAACTATCTTGGAAAAACCTCACGTACCATAAATGTAGTACCATTACAATTCCTCAAATTCTCCATTATAGCAAGCGCTTCACGAAGTGTAAGATTGAGTAAGAAGAAACATAGGCATAAGCCTCAAAGGAATCAAACTGCACAATGAGAATCAATAAGGGAAGTACTCCTAATATCCCTGTAGCCTCTCTAAGATAAGTACAGACGTCTCCGTACCAACCACAAGACTCTAATAGACTTGCTCATGACTCGTGAGACCTAGGGGAACCTAGTTCTATGATACCACGTTGTCAGGAACGAAAATCCATCAAGGTCGTGATGGCGTCGGACACCACAGTCAGGCAAGCCAACACTCAATGGTTAATTAAATTCCTATATTAGTATTTTGAAAATCTTTACTTTTTATTTCATTATATAAAGATCAAATAAAGTTCCTGAGGAAACAACGATGTTTTAAACCATTCAATTGACAAATACATCCCAAAGTCATCCGAGAACACGGTGTCACAAGTGCATGAGCAATTTCTAAGACAAACCAAATGAAATACACTAACCGTCCAGAATACAAATGGGACAGTAAAGAAAGTACAACACATCCGAGCAAGACTCTGAGGGCTGCGGGTCGTCTTGAGGGGAGCATCTCTCCTAAGTCTCCAGGTCAGCCACAACACTCCGTCAAGCGGGGCCACTAGATATACATGTACCTGTGCAATAAAAATGCACAGCAAGTGTAGTATGAGTACGAAAAGAACGCGTACCCAGTAAGTATCCCGCCTAAGCTTGAAGAGGTAGTGACGAGAGGTCGAATTTGACACTTGCTAGAGGTCAATTTAATAAAATCAAGGGTGACACTAAGCATAGATATCATAGGTAATTAACAAATAGTGATTGGAAATAACAACTTCTTCCACATTTACAAACTTTAAAACTTCGTCATTTCAGTTGACAACTGATAATTCCAGGCCAGTAAACAGTTAAAAATCTCAGAAAGTACTCAGCAAATATCATGCGCAAGAAATGCCGAGGGTCGAACGGCTTGAACCAATGATAATTGTAAATATTGCATTGCAGAAAGGTCGAACGGCTCAAACCATAGATTCATCTATTACCCCGCTCGTGAATCGACCATGCGACGCGTTCATATATAAATAATAGAGTTACCCTGCTTGCGAATCATACATGCAACTCAGGTACTCATACATACACACATTCACACAATAATTCACATTTTATCAGGAAAACAATTACCCAAGGAAGTGATAAAATTCTATTTTAATGGACGCAAAGATAGTATTTAAATGTTTTCCGAAAATTCATTTACCAAGTTTGATAAGGTTTAATAATTTCCAAATTCATCAATAAAGTTACAGTATGGCAAATAAAACATGCTTCTGGGTCTTAGACTACCCGAACATAAGCATAATAGTAGCTACGCACGGACTCCCTCACCTCGTGCGTACGTAGTCCCCACAAATAGTAGCACGTATTTAATTATTTCACCTATGGGGACAATTCCCTCTTACAAAGTTATAAAGGAGACTTACCTCGCTCCGAAGATTCATAACCGGCCTCCAAGCCCTTTCAACGACTCAAATTGATGCACAATGCCCCAAAACTATCCAAATAATGGGCAAACCAATGAAAATATACTCTAATGCTTATAACAATTCAATTTATATAAATTCTCAACTCCGCTCGGAAAGTTGACAAAATTACCCGCAGGCCCACGTGCCCAGATTCCGAAATTTCTCGAAGATAAACTCTACCCATAGCCTTACTAACTCAAATATATAATTTACTCTAATTTTCATGCTCAAATCCATGGGTAAAATCCAAAAATACACATTCTAGGTCTTCTTCAAATGTCCCAAATTTCTACCAATTTCCCCCTCTAATCCATGCATAATTCAAGTGTTTAACTCAAGATGGGGAGAAATCACTTACCTTATGGAAGATGCTTAAAATACCACTCCAAAGTCGTTCCAAAATCGCCCTTCATCGAAGAAATGATGTGCAAATGACCCAAGACCTCGGTTTTAAAATACACACTGTCCAGGCCCGATTTCCGCACCTTCAGCCTCCAACCTCGGACCTGCGCATCCGCAGGTGCGCCCATGCACCCGCAGCTACGACTTTCTCCTCCCCAGCCGGGCTATGCACTTGCGCTCCCTCTTCCGCATATGCGCTTCCGCAGGTGCGGAAATAAACTTGCACTTGCGCCCCCAGCCAAGCGAGCCTAACCTCGCACCTGTGACTCCAAAGCCGCACCTGCAGCCCTTGTTGCGCAGGTGCGGTCACACCAGACACCAGCAACCTTAATTCTTCCTCAACTCCAAATTCGACCTATTAACCACCCGAAATCCAACCGAGGCCCCCTGGACCCCATCCAATCACACCAACCTGTTCCAAAACATAATGCGGACCTACTCGAGGCCTCAAATCGCATCAAATAACATCCAAAACAATGGATTGCAACTCAATTCAATCCTTATGAACTTTGAAATTTCCAACTTTTACATTCGATGCCGAAACCTATCAAATCACATCTGATTGACCTCAAATTTTGCACAAAAGCAACATTACGAACGTGCTCCAACTTTTGGAATTGCACTCCGACCCCGATATCAAAATTTCCACTTCCGATCTGATTTCTCAAACAACTTCAAATTTCTATCTTTAGCCAAATGACTTCAAATAACCTACGGACCTCCGTATTCACTTCCGATCACGCTCCCATATCTAGAATCACCATACGGAGCTATTCCAAGACTCAAAATCTCAAACGGACATCAATATCACTTAAATGCACTTCAACCCAGACTTCTGAAATTTCTTCTAAAATGTTGACTTCTACAATATGCGCCGAAACGCTCCCGGGTCATCCAAAACCCGATCCAAACATACGCCCAACTCCGAAATCATCATACGAACCTGCTGGAATATTCAAATCCTGACTTTGAGATCGTTTACTCAAAAATCCAGTCTTAGTCAATTCTTCCAAATTAAGGCTTCTGAAATGAGAAGTTTCTTTCCAAATTGACTTTAAACTTCCCGAAATCAAATTTCGACCACACCTACAAGTCATAACACCTGAAATGAAGCTGCTCATGGCCTCAACCTGCTGAACGGCGCGCTAGAGCTCAAAACGATCGGTCGGGTCATTACAAAAAAATTAATTTATAAAATAATTAACAAATTATAAAAAATAATTTTCATGCATAGAAATATTTTAAAATGATTATTCAATATTTTGAAAATACAATGAGCCATTTTCTGGTAAAAATAACACAATAACTCATGCACGGGCTATAATTACAAAGTTATTGCAATTGTAATCAAAAGGTGTAAATCTGGCCATTTGTGAAATAATTTGAACTTAATATGACTATAAGTAGAAAAATTTAATCATGAAATGTTATGAAGTCATCTATGATGCAATTTGTAATTGCTTATATATAAATAAAATACTGGGATCAATTAATTTAAAAAATGTAGATATTATGGAAAAATATCAATAAATGATAATGCATAGTTTTGCATTTTAAAAATATTATAGGGAAAAATTGGGTATCAACACCAGGTATTGCCTATCAAGCCAGCTGCACATTTTACTCCATACTTGAGTAACATATTCACACTGCGCCAACAAGTGATCTCTTGTTTCCATTTTTTTCTGCACATTACAGATTGTGTGTCAACATTAATCTTCCAGTTTGCCATCCTATCATATGTCATCAATCTTCCTTGTATCATTAGCCACATTATAAACTTTGCCTTTGGCCTTGCTGCATTGTGAAACATCAATAATTTTGATTACATCCTTCTGTAATCACGAAGCAAATGCAGATATATTTGTTTGATCATGCTTTTGTTATTAATTTGTATAAACTGCCCAGCTTGCAGTTGTTGATACCCAGTTTTTCCTATATTATTTTCAAAATGCATATATATTTTCATAATTTTCTGTAATTTTAAAGGATTTATAATTTATTCATCCCAGCATTTATTTATCTAAATAATTACTAATTGCATCACAAATTTCCTTTTAATAATTTTATTGCTAATTTTATTATTTTATATTTTATATTAAGCTTTAATTATTCTATGCATAATTATATTTACATCTTTAGGTTATAATTGCAATGACTTTGCAATAATAGCTCATGTGTGCGTAATTACTTTATTTTACACAAAAATAACTTTTTATATTTTTGTAATATCAGATAACTATTTTAAATCATTTCCATACACAAATAACATTTTTTATCATTTATTAACTATTTCTAAAAATTAGTTTTATTAAATTAAATGGGTATTTGAAAGATAGCCCCTTTTTAATTTAAATTCGGACACCAGTCCAATAACCACCCCAGCCCAATTATAACCCTGATCCAATACCGAAATCCAATAACCCATTATCCATACCCGCCCCAGCCTAGAAATGATCTTGGTCGTTGATCTTAGGAAATCAACGGTTTAGTATACTCTTTCCTTTTTTAATTAGACTAACCTCCTAAACCCTACCCCATTTTCCAAACCCGCCGTCCTTGAAACCTCTTCTCTCTTCTCGCTTCTCTCTTCTCTCTCGCCCCCCTTCTAACCCTAGCCCGTCGTCACTGATATCCCCTTGATTTATGGGGTTTCTCTTCAATTTCAGACCTTATCGGGCCTCACATCTCTACTGGTGTTGTGGTCTTCATGTTACTTGATGGAATCTCAAGGGATTCAAACCATATTTCGTTCAAAATCCCTCATCTTCTCGACTAATCTGTCTATATTCACTCCTATGTCTGTGAGTACTGATATCTTCGTGTTTTTACGGCTTCAAATCTCTGGTTCAAACCAGATTTTTAATTCACTTCTGTTTATGTTCGTAAACCTAAATATTTCTGGCTAAATTAGTTCAGATCTCTTTAGAGCTGAAGCAGTTTGAGTTTGTTTGGTATTTTTCCTTTAAGATTCTTATGTTTTTACTATTATTGTCAACCGATTTCATTTTTCCCTAAACCTAGGGTTTTGGTTTCTAATAATGTTTCTACAAAAATGTTTAAACGTTTAGACGTTTCAACTCTGATTTTCTTCTCTACTGTATCGACTGATATTTACTTGAGTTTCATCTCTATGTTTTTGATATGCTTAGGGTTTTCAATTACTCGAGTGTTTGTTATAATATTTTGACCATTTGCCTTAGCTCTGTCAATTAAAGTTATAATTGATTTTATTGCTTAAATCAGGGTTTGAAATTGTGTTTTCCTTTAATAGTGATATTTCCTTATCAGACTTTTACTTATTCTTTCCTTATGTGTGATTAGCAATTGAGGCTACTTTCCTTAATTCTATTACTGCCCTAGTTTTTGTGCTTTGATTATTGGGGCTGATTTATAATTGATTGCTAGACTTACTGCTTACCTTATCTAACCTTATTCTTGTCTGCTGATTTATTCCGTATAAGATTCTCCTTAATTTAAGTGATATTTACGTGATTCTATCATATTAATTGATTTGTGTTAACCTTGATTGATGGATTAACTGATCTCTGCACCTTATTTGTGTGCCATTGGTTTTTCTACCTTATTTGGTTTTACTCCACTATATGCTATAAAATCCTTTCATTGTTCTGATTTCAAATATGCTTACACACTTACACTTAAACTTAGACACACCTACCTACACACTAAGAGACTTACACTGAGACTTTTTACACTGACACACACGCTTTTACAACCTCTTCACTCTCAAGCTTCCTGTTTTTATAAAAGAACTTAAGTTCTCTCTTTGTGCTGTTGTTCTAATTTCTGCACTATTTAGCCGGCTAGAAGACTAGGCTAAACTCCCTGGATCTAAATTACCATTACATCCCCTGTTTACTTTCTTCTTAACTGGTATGTTTAACTCCTATTATCATATTTTGTTCTATGTGCTTATGTGGTTAGTTTATTTCAAAATCTCAGCATGCTTCTGTTTGCCATATGACTATGTTATTTTACTTAGTGATAATGTTAAAGCTATGTTATCTCATTCTACTATGTGATTCTCAATTGGTATGATTTAACTCTTGTTATCCCATTTCTCTCCCATGTGATTATCTGGTTAGTTTGAAACCTCAGCATGCTTCTGTTGCTATATGACCATATGATTTCACCTAGTGACAATACTAACTAGGTTATCTCCAGTAATATGAAAACACATATAATCAGTTGTATGTTCCCTGTTCTGCAAACATGTAATATTGTGCCAATTCTATCTATTAGTTCAAGTGTCCTTGCTCTTTTGTGATTGCTTTAAATACTGGTACAATATCTATGTCTGAACCAATACCAGTTTGTTTGAACTATATGCTAAATATGGATTATGTTTGTTCTAGGCGGAGTTCTGTTTGCTGTCCTGTAAATTGAATCTGTTTGCTCCTAAAAATCATATTATTTTCTAAAACGGTTCCCCTACCCTTTATATATTGTTTATAAACTTTTAATCTTAGTTATTTAGGTTCCTACCACTCCAATGTGAGAACTTCCTAGGGTCCTTGAGACTCCTCTGAACTCTGACACATTGGGGCTAGTCTTCCAATCTTGTATGAACTGTTTTTCTAACTAAGGTTCTGGTGTGAGCATTGCCCGGGGTCCCTGAGGCCCTTGGGAACTTTGACACACCAGAAGCCCAATTTTTTGTATCATGGATGGAACACCATTATGCTTCAGATCTGCTTTGCTTGAAGGCCTCGTTCCCAGGTTTATATTGGGCCTATGAAGGCTCCCTATAATGTAATGAATTTTGTAATTTATTCATTATTGGGCTGTAATAACGTAATAATCGTTGTAATAAATAGATCTGGGGTTTATTAGTAAAAGCTGGGGGGGGTGAGTTATATATCTTTGTTCAACGCTCGGGTAGAAATCATGCCTATAGGTCTATTGTATTGATTATGTGAATGTTACTACTCATTTAGAGATCCTGCCTATAGGGTTTTTCTGACTTTGTGTGACTCTGTATTTTCCATTTTTTGGCATACTAGAGACCTTGCCTATAGGTCTTGTATTAATTCTGCATTAGAAATAAATGTTCATATATCTACGCATATCTTCAATCTCAGCGTGCATTAGTGATCATGCGTATAGGGTCTTGTTTGTGTAAATTAATAAATTTTCCTGGCAACTTGTTTAAAATTCTGCCCACATGTGATTAATAGATATCATGCCTATAGGAGATATAAAAATAAGTTTTCTTCAATTTAGATATCATGCCTATCGAAATAAAAAGAATCAGTTTCAAAACCTAGAAATCATGTCTATAGGATTTAAAGTAATAGATATCATGCCTATAAGGTAAATAAGTTTGTAAACTTAGAGATCATGCTTGAAATCAATAACCCTCTTAGAAACCATGTTATATGTCTATAATTAACAATTGTAGGTACCATGCCTATAGGATTCTGTTAATAAGCACTGGTTATCACCCAGGCAAACCTTTAGGGCTATCAAAAATTTTGGGCCTAACAATTGTGACATCTTGCTGCATGAAATGTGCCCAGATTTAGAACTTAATCAAATCAGTAGGCAAGCTAGTAGGTTCTAATGCTCGTTTTAATAAACTGCCTTCTGACATTCTATTTATGCTCATCTAGATATCATGCCGATAGGATCCTAAATCAATAAAGTTGTCTGATTTAGTTGCGTGCATTTGTGGTCTACTTGTGGAGGTTAATATGATCCCTTATTTGCCCCTTATATGATAGTCCTATCTGAATTTTGTTTGTCGATTAGATTGTCCCTATTTTAAGGAACATAGGTCAGTATAGAACCACCCAAAATAGAGGTTCTAAATACCTCCAGGACCATAGGTAAGGGACGGGTACTGCACGCATAAGGAACGAGTTAGAAGCGACTATAACACTTAAGTAATAACTTAAAGATAGTAATTGGGTAGTAAAGGAGATGATGACCCGTGTGTTAATACTACGAGTAGCACCCTAACTTCGGGGAAGTTATCAAGTATTGCATGGAAATTATCCTATAGGCTAAAAAACCTAGGACCCTTTAATTCCTATTTTAAAGTAATGTATCTTTGTCTAAATTGCTTTATTTGCCTTTAAGACTAATTATCATAATTAACTTCGGTCGGGACCCACTGTTGTGGACCTCGAGAGGTGCCTAACACCTTCCCCTCAAGGTAATTTTGAGCCCTTACCCGATCTCTGGTAATGCAAACTAGTTTCATGAGTCAATTACTCTAGGTTCCCTAAGGCACCTTAATCCGTTAGGTGGCGACTTTTCAAATACCATATCTCATCCCAAAAGTAAAGGAGATGTCTCATAAATGTCGAAACCCCATTTCGCGAGGAAAAAGGGGGCGCGACAGCATGACGACTCTGTTGGGGATAACCCTTAGGCTATTAACATAACGGACTTGCTTTTTGTGAATTAGTCTTTAAGCATGCTTTATTCTGTTAATACGAGCACATCGTTTCCCTTTCCCACTGTATGTGAATTTAATTTCCTATTTTCAAGCATTTATGATTTCTTTGTACTATGGAAACTAACTTGTCTCTTTGTTTTCTTTCTTAAAACACTTTTCAATTATTAAATACCGCATTTATCATTTTCTAACGTGCAAATACGTGACAACATGCTATTTTCTGTTGCATAAATCATGCTCAACATCATATTTCACTAATGCATAATCAATACCATAGCAAAGCTTGATGAGTGTTTGAGCTATTCCTATATATCACCCATTTGAATTCGGAAAAGCTTATTTGCGGAAAAACTAGTCGATCAGCGGTGCAGTCGACGGTTCCGTGCCTTTCCTCCTCAAGTTGTCCGCTTGAGATACCAGTCTAGACCTCTATAGAAACCTTACTTTGATTAGTTGTACATGCATCATGGTCAAACCTAGTCACGGTTAATATGTTGTCCACATAATAACCCTTTAAGAAAATCCTTGTCCAAAAATCCGCCGGGGTTTCCATAATCCCAACGGACGCAACCACGATCTATGCATTAATTTGGAGAAATAAGTGCCAATATGGTAATCACTGATGTATAAATAGTCGAATCTAGAGGTTAAAAGGGTCTAACCTTATTTGTTTTGCAGAAAATGAGGCACGAAGTCCCTAGGTTTGGCATGGTCCGTAACATACCACCATTGTTGCTAGATTGGTGGGAAGATCTTTCATCAAGTGACAAAAATAATGTGAACAAGGTCCTGGGAAATTTGCCTTCTTTATTGGACATCGAACCGAATAATATGTTGATTGAAGTTGCCACAATATTCTGGGATGGAGAAAGGTCCGTGTTTCTCTTTGGAAACATAGAAATGACCTCCTCTCTTGGAAGAAATAGGGGGATTCGCTGGACTACCTTGGGACAGTCCCGGTTTATTTGTTCCAGAAAATTGTACTACTAGGGTGTTCCTAAAAATGATGGGTTTGAAAATGAGCGACGATTTGGAGTGCCTTAAGAAGTCCTACATACCCTTTGACTACCTCTATGAATGATATGGTCATAGAAAATCCAATCGTACCTTCCATGATGAATTCTCTATCACTTCCTTGGGTTGTATTCATCGCTGGGTTTTTATGTTCATCATCTGCTTCCTAGGTATTATAGTGTTTCCGATTCAAGGGGACAAAATTCACACCAGACTAGACATGGTGACTAAAACCTTAATGGAGGGGATCGAGGGGCAAACATCTACCATTGTCCCTATGATCATAGCAGACATATATCGGGCCTTGGACCACTGCTAGAAGGGGTTCAAACACTTCGAGGGTTGTAATATGTTGCTACAGGTTTGGTATTTAGAGCATCTCCCGAAAGGTCAATATCGTCAAGAGTTTCCACAAAGGTCGTGGAATGATAATATAGCTTTCCATCACCCTAAGTGAATGACTTATATCCTAGACAGGTTTGCTCAACCAGAAGGTGCTACAGAATGGGTGCAGTTTTTCGACAATTTGACTGATGATTTGGTTCAATGGATGTTCGAATGGTTCCCTACTGATGAGTTTATCATCGGATCTAGGGACGCTACGCACTTGGTTTTGATCGGGTTAAGGGGCATATACCCTTATGTTCCCATCAGGGTTATGAGACAAGCAGTCAGGAAGCAAGTCATGCCGCGAGTTGCTAAAATGAGTCATTAAAGATACATTTTCAGGATGACGACCTCCCATACAAATGTGAAGCTCAACATATGTGGCACTAAAATATTATTGTAGAAAAGGAGACCATCAAACAAGACCGATATCACGCAGGGTATGAGAGCTTTTACCCATCATGGTTGGAAGATAGCATAGCAGGAATAGTTGAGCCGGGGATCGGTCGATGAAACAGGGTCATAGACGAAGTTGCTGAAGCCCAAGTGAAATACAACAAACTGCGCAAAAGGGTTCATGAGTCCGAGGCCGAGCATCTAGTCCAACACAAGACTGATATGGAACTGATAAATGAATGGAGGGAAATGGCTATCAAGCCTAATGAGAGGCTGGAATATCTAGAGCAGTGTCTAATGGAGATGGAGGATAAGAAAAGGAAGAGAGTTGCCGACTGCCAGAATGCTGAGGGAAGCGAAAGAGGACATCTAGCAAGGTATACCTGCTGTTGGGCATGCACGACTTGGGGAACCTGATCGATGGATCCAAAAGAATAAAGCCTGGGGAAGGTCCTTTTGGGACCAAGTAGATTAGGTTTATTAGCTTTTCAAATCTAATAAGGACAGATGCCATTAGTGACTTATCTTATTTAGCGTCGTTTTAGATTCATCTACTTTTACATTAATGAAATGAAGCAATTATTGGCCCTGAAATTCTCCAAATCAACTTGTCGCTAGGCCTGCCTCGGGCACAACGAGGCTCCCAAATTAGGACGCGAATTCACATTCCCGCACTATCTGTTTAAATACTGCAAATACTCTTTTCAGAACTCTTACTGACTTGGCTACCTTTTGTTTTCTTTCTTTTTAATTATTCCCATTCCCCAAGGTTGGTTCACGCATACTGACATCATCAGCTTATCATACCAGATCCAGAGGCCCTCCACCTTCTCCCCCTCCAAGTATACCGAAAGGCAAAATAAACGCTAAAATGGATGATATGAACGGCATCAGAGAAGACATCACTGCACATGTTGAGAATGTTGAAACTTCCGCTGGTCGGGGCGCTCAGACGCCAAATGATTTGGTTTTATGGCTTGAGCAGAAGATACTTGAACTACAGGATGAGCTTGAGCAGGTCCGTAAGTTGGAAAATCTCTCACTCACACTGAATATCCCAGACACCCAGAACCATGTACCCCCTCAAAATACACCCAACAAACACCCTTAGAATCCTTCCGCACCTCACAATTATACAACCCCTCCTCAAAATCAACATCTCCTTACTCAATACCCACAAACCACCTATCATACTCCTCAAAATACCCCACAACCTATCCCCGAACCCCAGAACTCCACCAATGATCAGCACTACACCCAAACCCCTAACATTCACCAGAACAACCCTATATACATGGAAACATTGCCTCATTCCACTCAACCAATCCCTTATACACTAGAATCCGTCGAGAAGGACCTACTCAGCAAGAACATGGCTGAGGAGCTCAAGAAATTAACAAGTCGAGTTCAGGGTGTTGAAGGAGGTAAAGGGATTGAAGGTCTGAATTACGAGGACTTGTGCATACAGCCGGATGTGGAACTGCCGGAGGGTTACAAACCTCCAAACTTCAAAATGTTATATGGAATGGGTGACCCTAAGGTCCATTTGAGAAATTACTGTGACAAGCTCATGGGGGTTGGAAAAGATGAAAGGATTCGCATGAAGATATTTATGAGAAACCTTACTGAAGATTCCCTGTCCTGGAGTATAAGCCAGAATCCCAAGAAATGGGAAAATTGGGTGAGCATGGCGTCATATTTCATGGACAAGTTTAGATTCAACACGGAGAATGAACCTTATGTTTTCTATATCCAGATTATCAAGAAGAAGCCAACTGAGACTTTCCGTGTGTATGCTACTCGGTGAAGGTCAGAGGCGGCGAAGGTCATGCCGGAATTAGATGAGAAACATATGAACAAGTTCTTTGTCAGGGCACAAGATCCGCAATATTACGAAAGGTTGATGGTTACTGAGAATAATTAGTTCTCCGATATCATCAAGCTCGGAGAAAGGATCGAGGAAGGTATTAAAATTGGAATGGTGACGAATTTTTAGGCGCTACAAGCCACGAATAAAGAATTGAAATCAGGTGGCATATCTAAAAAGAAAGAAGTGGGAACAATAATGGTTGCCCAAGTCCCGAAAACTCCATTTGTATACCAAATACCTACACCCACAAACCTACCATCACCTCCCAGATATTCCCAACCTGCTACCACCTACCATACCTATAATTCCCAACCATCCTATTATGAGTCACCTCCAACTCGTCCAAACTACCAAAAACCCAGGCCTAGTTTTGACCGGAAACCACCCATATAGTACACCGCCGTTGCTGAACCCATCGACAAGTTGTACGAAATATTGAAAGTTGCAGGTTATGTCACCCTTATTCCCTCTGCAGGAATGGAGAACTCATCTCAATGGGTCAATCCAAACAAGACTTGCGCATACCATTCTGGCATGAAGGGACACACTATTGATGAGTGTCGCACCTTGAAAGACAAGATCCAGACATTGATTAATAATAAGGTCATACAGGCAAAGGAAACTGCACAAAATGTCTGCAACAATCCCCTCCCATATCATAGGGGTGAGGAGGTCAATGTGGTAGAAACTAATGAAGAATGGGACCCCGAGGGATCTGTTGGGATTATTCGAGAAGGCAAAGATTATAAGAAGCCTGCAGCCACACTCAATCCCATTGTGGTGCAGGTACAGCCACCGGTTGAAGTCAAGCTAGCCGCATCGGTTCCTTTTAAAGTAGAGGTAACCCCACCTGCAGCAACACCCACTCCATTTAAGTGGAGGTGGCCACACCTTCCACTGTAATGGTGGCATCCACACCACCCTTCAGTTCCAATGTTGTACCTTGGTATTATGTGGCCGAGGCTAGAAGAAAATAAAAGTTGAAGATGGAAGAATCCGCTATTGCACAAGGGATTACCAGAACATGAAGGGTTTATACACCTGAACATTTGGGAGAAACCAGTAAGCAAGCTTCCAGTAAACCGCCCGTTATTCAGACTGGTCCAGATGACCTCTGGAGGAAAGTGCAGGCAAGGGAGTACTCTATTATCGATCATCAGAACAAGACTCCCGCCCAGATATCTATCCTATCATTGCTGCAAAATTCAGAGGCACAGAGGAATGATCTGATAAAGATGTTGAATGAAGCATACGTTCCCAACAACATCACTAGCGGAGAAATGGCCAATATGGTAGAGCAGGCGCTAGAAAGACACAAAATCACTTTCCATGAGGACGAGCTGCCACCTGAAGGGTTAAGTCATAACAGGGCGCTGCACATCACAGTGCAATGTGAAGATAAATTGATTGCCATAGTTTTGATAGATGGAGGATCCAGCCTCAAACATTTGCCCGTTGACAACTTTGAAGAGGTTGGGAAATGGTTTACATGAGATACGAGCAGGGACTATGAATGTGAAACCGTTCAATGGGTCTCAAAGGGATACCATCGGAGAAACTAATCTCTGCTTGCAAATCGGTCCCACTTGGTTTGACATTGAGTTTCATGTGCTAGACATATCAGCCTCTTATAATCTGTTGTTGGGACGGCCATGGATACATGCCGCTGGGGCTGTAGCATCTACTTTGCACCAGGCTGAAAAGTTTGAGTGGAACCATCAAGAAGTGATCATCCATGGAGATGGGAACAACCCCATTTACACCAGCCAGACTATTTCGGCAGTTGAAAACGGAACGAGGTTAGGTGGAGAAATCTACCATCGCATTAAGCGTGTTAACACAATCGAAAATGATAAGTGGTGGAGTATAAAGATAGAGATCATATTGGCACGGCAAGGGTACGAACCTAGCAGGGGCCTTGGTAAAAACCCTCAGGGTATCTCCAAGCCAATACAGTTGAAACGCCATGGTACAACCTTTGGTCTAGGGTATCAGTACACCTGGAAGGTATACGATGATTGGTCACCACCGTGGTGTGGTACATACTAACCTCTTGAGAAACCTGTGCCACACTTAATTCAGACCTTCCATCAGGTCGATATCATATGGGGATCAGAGGAAGAAGAAGCGTTGGCAGCATTGAGGAATCTGTTCTTGGAAGATGATGATATGGACTGATGTATGAGGAGGAGGAGGAGGAGAAATTCGCTACCATCCAAGTTGTGGAGAGAGGAGCATTCATCAAGAACTGGATTGTTAGACCATCAAGGGCCCGACGAGTCCCCTGTAACAAGGCTAAATAGCATTGTTTACTTTTTCTGAAAAAAGGATTTCCAGTTTTGCATTTTTTGTTTTAAATAATATTTTCAATGTTACAAAAACGTTATTTGAGTTATTGAAAATCATTTTGTCTTATGCTTTATATGGTTTGATGTTTTATTATTACTACTTTTCTTTCATATCTTTATCCCTACAACATTACTATTTCCTATCTCGATGAATCGACAACTGTGACATGTAATGACACAATGCAAAAAAAGGATAGTGCTTCAGAAGAAGAAGATGTAATACTTGAGGATATTGTCAGAGAAGTAGAGGATTTTGAGAACAAGCCCAAGTCCAACCTGGATGAAACCGAGGTAGTCAACTTGGGTGATTTTGAAACCGTCAAGAAAAACCCGCATAACCATCCATTTGTCACCGCCAGAGAGCGAGGAATACACTTGGTTCCTGAAAGAATATGAGGATATCTTTGCATGTTCATATGACGATATGACCGGATTGAGCACATCCATAGTGGCCCACAAGTTGCCTACAAATCCAATGTGCCCACCGGTAAAGAAGAAACTCAGGAAATTCAAGCCAGATATGAGCATGAAAATCAAGGAGGAAGTTACTAAGCAAATCAAAGCCAAGGTCCTCAGAGTTGTTGAATATCCAACCTGGTTAGCCAGCATTGTGCTTGTTCCGAAAAAGGATGGGAAAGTTAGAGTTTGTGTTGATTATCGGGATCTCAACAGAGCAAGTCCAAAGGACGATTTCCCGCTGTCGAATATAAACATTCTGATCGACAATTGTGCCAAGCATGAACTCCAGTCCTTTGTAGATTTCTTGGTAGGTTACCATCAGATTTGTATGGACAAAGAAGACGCTGAGAAAACAGCCTTCATTACACCATGGGGAGTGTATTGCTACAAAATGATGCCATTCGGTATAAAGAATGCTGGGGCCACCTACATGAGGGCTATGACAACCATTTTCCATAACATGATACATAAAGAGATAGAGGTGTATGTGGATGATGTCATCATTAAATCCAAGAAGTCCACATATCACATAGAAGACTTGAGGAGATTCTTTGACCGATTGCGGAAGTACAAACAAAAGCTAAACCCCATAAAATGTGCATTCGAGGCTCCTGTCGGATAGTTGTTGGTATTTATCGTTCGTCGCCGAGGAATAGAGTCGGACCCATCAAAGGTCAAATACATCTAAGAATTTCCACCGCCAAAAATCAAGAAAGATGTGATGAGTTTCCTAGGACGCCTCAACTGCATCAGCCGATTCATAGCACAATCCACATTAATATACGAGCCGATTTTCAAAATGCTGAAGAAAGACGCTGCAACCAGTTGGTCCGAGGATTGTCAAAAGGTTTTTGACAAAATCAAGGAATACTTGTCCACACCACCAGTCTTAGTCCCGCCGGAGCCGTGTAGACCACTGCTACTCTACCTTTCAGTGTTAGATGGAGCTTTCGGTTGTGTCCTAGGACAGCATGACGAGATAGTGAGAAATGAAAAGGCCATGTATTACTTGAGTAAGAAGTTCACTCCTTACGAAGCACGATACTCTCTACTGGAACGCACTTGTTGCACTCTAACCTGGATAGCTCAAAAGCTAAGGCACTACTTCTGTGCTTATACGATGTATCTGATATCGAGAATGGATCCCTTGAAATACATCTTTTAGAAGCCCATGCCTACTGGGAAGCCGGCCAAGTGGAAAATCTTGCTGAGTGAGTTCGACATCATCTATGTAACTCGGAAGGCGGTCAAAGAACAAGCATTGGCAGATCACCTTGCTGAAAATCCAGTGGGAGGAGAATACAAACCCATGAAAATGTATTTCCCCGATAAGGAGGTATCCTTCGTGGGAGAAGACATTACCGAGGCCTACAATAATTAGAGGATATTTTTTGATGGAGCTTCGAATCTCAATGGAGTAGGTATCAGAGCCGTTTTGGTATCACAAACTGGTCAACATTACCCGGTGTCTACAAAATTCAGATTCCCCTGCACTAACAACATGGCAGAATACGAAGCTTGCATATTAGGACTCAACCTGGCTGTTGATATAAACGTTCATGAACTATTGGTGATTGGCGATTCAGATCTACTTGTGCACCAGGTACAAGGAGAGTGGGCTACCAAGAATTCCAAGATACTACCTTACCTACATCATGTGCAGGAAATGAAGAAGAGATTCACAAAGATAGAGTTTCAGCATGTCCCTAGAATTCGAAACGAGTTTGCTGACGCATTGGCCACCTTGTTGTCAATGATACAGCATCCAAACAAGAACTTCATCGATCCTATTCCAGTAAGGATCCATAATCAGCCGGCATATTGTGCCCATGTTGAAGAGGAAATTGACGGAAAACCATGGTTCCACGACATCAAAGAGTATTTGGCGAAAGGATAATACCCGGAGCATGCAATACCATACTCAGAAATGCACTCTTCGGAGGTTGTCCAACCACTTCATCCAAAGTGGAAGAACCCTATATAGAAGAACTCCTGATCTGGGACTATTAAGGTATGTCGACACACCTACGGTCCGCACATGAATGGATTTTTCTTGGCCAAGAACATACTTAGGGCCGGTTATATTTGGATGACTTTGGAAGCATACTGCATCCGGTATGTTAAAAAGTGCTACCAATGTCAGATAATGGAGGCATGATAAGAGTGCCGCCGAACGAGCTGAATGCAACAAGCTCACCTTGGCCCTTTGCTGCCTTGGGAATGGATATCATTGGTCCAATCTAGCCCACTACCTCAAATGGGCACTGGTTCATTTTAATGGCTATCGACTACTTCACTAAATGGGTTGAAGCTACATCTTACAAAGTTGTGAACAAGAAGCTCGTTGCGGATTTTATTCGCGACCAAATTGTTTGTCGATTTGGGGTTCCAGAGTCCATCATCACTGATAATGCTGCCAATCTCAACAGTGATTTGATGAAAGCCATGTGTGAAACTTTCAAAATCAAACACAAGAATTCCACAGCATACTGGCCTCAAATGAATGAAGCAGTGGAAGCTACCAACAAAAAACAACAAGAAAATGGTAGAAAATCACAAACAATGGCACGAGAAACTACCATTAGCCTTACTGGATACCGTACCACAGTCTGCACATCAACCGGGGCAACTCCCTATCTACCGGTTTATGGTACTGAAGTTGTCATTCCTGCTGAAGTGGAAATTCCTTCCTTGAGAATCATACAAGAAGAAGAACTCAGCGACGCAGAATGGATAAGGAGCCGCTATGAGCAACTAGCACTCATAGACGGAAAGAGGACGAATGATGTATGTCACGGTCAGCTTTATCAGAATAGAATGTCCAGAGCCTTCAACAAAAGGTTAAATCCAAGACAGTTCACACCGGGGAAGCTGGTGCTGAAAAAGATCTTTCCACATCAAGATGAAGCCAAAGGAAAATTCTCTCCTAACTGGAAAGGTCCTTACATGGTTCACAGAGTACTGACAAGAGGAGCGCTCATACTCGCAGAGATGGACGGGGAAATTTTTCCAAAGCCAATCAACTCAGATGTAGTCAAAAGATACTATGTGTAACCCATTTATGCTTCTTCATATGATGTAAATTGAACTACGCGCGAGCTTCTTCCCGTTTAAGAGAGGATACATATGCAGCCCTGTGGGTTCGGTCATAATTCAATAAAATTTCCATTTTCCCCCACAATCATAAACTGGGGACCCTCAAAATTCTGAAGCAAGTTCAGCCAACCGTAGCCTATAGAGCAGTTAGAAAGGTTATCTAGTTAATTGAGGTAGAATTTTTAGGAGGACCCCAAAAATTCTATGGCAGAAGAAGTCGCAATGTCTCTGATTGTGTCACAGTTACTGGTTCATCTAACTAATTTCTAAATTATATACTACTATGTCTTTTGAAAATTACGCACGCATGTTTTTGAAAAAGAAACTTTGCTCTAGCAAATGCTACCCTAATAGTTTTAACAGGATCCTCAGACAGAGCGGAGCAGATCGAGCA
The DNA here is from genome assembly GCA_005239505.1 of Nicotiana paniculata. NCBI lineage: Eukaryota > Viridiplantae > Streptophyta > Magnoliopsida > Solanales > Solanaceae > Nicotiana > Nicotiana paniculata. Next base: position 58,810 of record ML317301.1, read on the forward strand.
AGCAAAGGCACGAACCAACCTCCCCCGCAAAACTCATAAATTTTTTTCTTTGAATGCAGGACTATGTCATCATGATAAACACCGTCGCAACGACAAAATCACTATGCACGAAACACATTGTCAGCTAAGAATACTTCGCTCTTACTCTTCTCCTTGCATGGGACTAAGCACTATCCCAAACTTGGTATAAGGCTAAGCACTGCCTTATCTTTGAATGGGACTAAGCCCTATCCCGAATCTTTCATAAGGCTAAGCATTGCCTTCTCCTTGCACGAGGCTAAGCCTTGCCTTGCATAAGGCTAAGCACTGCCTTCTCTTTGCATAGGACTAAGCCCTATCCCGAATCTTGCATAAGGCTAAGCATTTCCTTCTCCTTGCACGAGGCTAATCCCTGCCTCTCTATTTGCATAAGGCTAAGAATTGCCTTCTCTTTGCATGAGACTAAACCCTGTCTCAACACCTGCATGAGGTTAAGCCCTGCCTTTCTATTTGCATAAGGCTAAGCACTGCCTTCTCTTTGCATGAGACTAAGCCCTGTCTCAACACCTGCATGAGTCGAAGCCTGCCTCCTATTTGCATAAGGCTAAGCAATGCCTTCTCTTTGCACAAGACTAAGCCATGTCTCAACACCTGCATGAGGCTAATCCCTACCTCCCTATTTGCATAAGGCTAAGCAGTGCCTTCTCTTTGCATGGGACTAAGCACTGTCCCAACACCTAAATGAGGATAAGCCCTGCCTCCCTATTTGCATAAGGCTAAGCATTTCCTTCTCTTTGCATGACACTAAGCCTTGTCTCAACACCTGCATGAGGCTAAGCCTTGCCTCCCTATTTGCATAAAGCTAAGAACTGCTTTCTCTTTGCATAGGACTAAGCACTGTCCCGAATCTCGCACGAAACTAAGCACTGTCTCTCTTGCATTGTTCTCTTCTCCCGGGCTAAGCTCTGCCCTCAACTTCACACAAGACTAAGCTCTGTTTTGCTGCCTCTATCATCATGTCTCTGCAATTCATGGGCTGAAATATCGCCAACTTGTCCGAAGGCGTCATAGTGTGAAGGCATCATCCTCATAGCCGGAAGACACCATGCTATGGCTTGAGGATCTCTCAAACTTGCACATCATTATTCAAAGGCGTCATGGTTCGGAGGCACATTTTTATGGACCGAGAACATTATTTCATGGCCTTCGAATCCCTTATCCCACAACTCATGGCCCGAGACGTCATGGTCTAAGGACGTCATCCTCAACCGTCCAAGACAATTTCATGGTATGAAGGGAATTTCCATCATGTCTAAATTTAGGCAAAGTTATACGCATATTCTTGCACTAAATCTTTTGATTTGCAGGTGACCCAGTGAGTAACTGTTATCCCAACAGAAGCGATCCCCCTCCAGTTCCTTCATACTATTTCAAACCTGACTGCTCACCATAACTGTTTCATCTATTCAAACCCTGATTCTACCCTTGCAACAATTCAATCGGTTTATTTCTCCGGTAGATCCAGAACTACACACAACTTGATTCCTATAAAACCAAGGATATGTAGGCGTCTCGGGGACTGGAGTGCGGCCTATATCTCTCAGATCTTTCCATTCGGTCAAAATTGGCCATCATATCTTTACCCGACAACTCTTTCATCCTTCCCGGATTAAGAGAGGCAGCTATTGATACCCAATTTTTCCTATATTATTTTCAAAATGCATATATATTTTCAAAATAATTCATAAGCATCAATTCGTATTTTTCCATAATTTTCTGTTATTTTAAAGAATTTTTAATTGATTTATCCCATCATTTATTTATCTAAATAATTACTAATTGTATTACAAATATCCTTTTAATAATTTTATTGCTTAATTTTATCATTTCATATTTTATATTAAGCTTTAATTATTCTACGCATAATTATATTTACATCTTTAGGTTATAATTGCAATGACTTTGCAATAATAGCTCATGTGTGCATAATTACTTTATTTTACACAAAAATGACTTTTTATATTTTTGTAATATCAAATAACTATTTTAAATCATTTTCATACACAAATAGCATTATTTATAATTTATTAAATATTTATATAAATAAAAATTATGAAATTCTAAAAAACATAAAGAATCAACCTGAACTCTCTCTCTTTTCTCTTTCGGCGCATGATAGCATGTTCTTGCTAACATACGCTGAACAACAACGGGAGGGGAAGACCGAGGAAAAATGAAACGACGATTCAGCTAGAGACCTATACGGGAGCTGGTAGTACACAAGTTACTGGAACGCAGAGCTTGGAATCCACAGATGTAGCGAGAATTTCAATGGAACAGTGGCCGTCACTATTAGCCACAAAGGAAGGTCTAAAAATGACATATGCCATGACTACTATACCAATGATCAAGAGTGCAAAGGTAATTTCTTGTAATCAATTTAAAATTGGAATACCTAGCTCAGGAGAAGTTGATATGCATGCAAACAAGTTAGGAACACAGACTGGTAATCAGATGGCAAATAGTAATACTACCATAGAGAAAGTTGAGTTAATTGTCAATAATTTAGAAGAAATTGTTGGTAATAGTGGAACATTTGTGGATAAATTGGAAGCTGATAACAGCAAGGGCAAATTAGCAGATAAGAATGCAGAGTTAAGCCAGAAGAATTGGGCTAATTTTTTTGTGGGAAACAGATTGTCGGCAAAAGGCACGGACCTAAGTTTCGTTGCACCGACCATAAAAAATGGAGATGTAATTGTTGAATTGTGTAAGGAAGAAGTGGAAGAAGAGACTAGAAAAATGGACGCAAGCTTTGATCCTTTATGTTGTTGGCACAACTCCAACAATAGGAGCTATGGAACGATTTATTGCATCGGCATGGAACTTTGCAACTAAGCCAAAAGTCTACTTTCATAATAAGGGATATTTTGTTGTAAGATTTAACTCTATAGAAGACAGAAATGAAGTAATGTATTCATGCCCACACATGTTGGGTACTAAGCCGATAATCATGAAGGTTTGATCAGAAAATTTTGATTTTAATATGGAGGTGCTGCAAACCATACCTATGTGGGTAAAATTTCCTAACCTTCCATTGAACTGTTGGGGAGTTAAGTCTCTAAGCAGGATAAGTAGTGGTTTAAGAGTACCATTATATGCAGATGCTTGTACTACTCAATTGGATCGAATTACCTATGCTAGAGTCTTAATTGCGATAGATGTAACAAAAGAGCTTCCTAAGGCCATTAAGGTGACACATCCAACTGGGAGAGAATTTGTCTGAGGAGTAGCTTATGACAAGGTTCCGGATTTCTGTCAAACTTGTATGCAAGTTGGACACAAATGTAGGAAGGATGCGAAACCTGTGCAGAAGACTAAGCCTAAGCGGCAAAAGAAGAAACATGAATGGCAACCTAAAGATAGAAATAGTGACAAGATGAAGCAGAGAGATGTTTCACCTACAAAGAGAAGTCAAGTGATAATGGTTGATGAGGAAACCAGCAAACCTGCTAACTCGCCTACAAGGTTAACTAGAGGATAGGAGGAGCAGAATTGGAGACAAGATACAGGGAAATCAATAGCTCGAAGCAAGGAAAAAATAGGGGAAGATACAACCAGAATCATTAATGGGTTCAATATACTAGCAGAATCTGGATTGCAGCTAATAAACCCAAGGCAATTAGGTGAAGGCTCGAGTAGATAGAGTAGTCAAACAGGGGTGGAGGGTATTCACAGTCCTTATTCATCCCTGTATGAAGCTGGTAACATGTAACATTAGAGGTCTAAATAAGACCCTAGACAGAATGAGGTAAAGAAGTTCATAAGAAGTAATAAAATAAGTATGATATCATTACTTGAACACAAAATAAAGGAGCAGAAGGATGATCAAATAATAAGGAAGATCACTACAGGGTGGGACTGGCTAGCCAACTATGAGCACAATAGCAAAGGAAGAATTTGGTTGTTCTGGGATTCTAATGAGATAAAATGTCTGGTGTTGGGAAAGTCTTCTCAGTTTATTCGTGCTGAAATTCAAATTAAAAGCATGAAATGAGGTTTGAGTTTACTGCAGTTTATGGTTTGCATACTCTGTATGATAAGAGACACTTATGGAGAGACTTAGTAGATATTAACAGTAGACAACAAGGACCATGGCTAATCATGGGAGATTATAATGCCATAAGATTTGGGGAGGATAGGCCAATTGGAAATCATGTTCAAGATATGGAGGTGAGAGACTTTAATAGCTTTATAGATGATACTGGTTTGGTTGAAATGAGGGCTAATGGAAGAAATTTCACATGGACAAATGGGCACACATATAGCAGGATAGACAGAGCATTGGTGAATGCAGAGTGGATGCTGAAAATGCCCTATCTAGAGGTATGGGTAATGGATCCAGGATGTTCTGATCACTCTCCTTTGAGTGTTAAAGTTGAAGAAAAGGAAGAGATAGTTCCCAAACCTTTCAAGTTTTTGAAGCATCTAGCTGAACATAAATATTTTCTAAAGCTAGTTAAAGGAGCATGGAAAGGGAGTAATGAAGATAGTGCAGTGAAATATGTATGGAATAGATTAAAAAGGGTGAAACAATAAATGAAAGAATTGAATAATACAAAGTACAATGATGTAGGAGATAAGATTGCAGAATGTAGGAATCAACTATGTAAGATGCACGAACAAATGAGAAGTCATGGGCAGCCTGAGAACATGGTTATAGCAGAGAAGGAATTAAAGATGCAACTGGAGAAATGGTTGAAGGTGGAAGAAAGTATCATGAAACAAAAGTCGAGAGTACAATGGTTAAAGATATGAGATGATAACACTGTTTACTTTCATGCAAGAATGAAGAGTAGATACTCATAGAACAAGATTAAGAGCTTAACAAGAGGCAATGTGGAAGTAATACAGACTAAGCAGGAGACTGAAGAGGAAGTAATTGGGTTCTATAAACAACTACTGGGATCAGCAGCTAAAAGGCTTCCTACTATTAATCCAGTGGTCATGAGAGATGGTCCACTGATAAACAGGAAACAACAGGTACAGTTGATAAAAGAAGTATGTAAGGAAGAAATATGCAGGCTCTACTGGGGATCACTAATAGCAAAGCACCTGGATGTGATGGATTCAATGCACTCTTCTTTAAAAGAGCATGGCATGTAGTTGGGGATAAGATAAATGAAGCAGTGTTGGAGTTTTTCTCAAAAGAAAACTTGTACCAGCCTATCAATTGTATAACACTGACCCTGGTTCCTAAGACACCAAATCCATCTAGAGTTAATGATTTATTCCGTATAAGATTCTCATTAATTTAAGTGATATTTACGTGATTCTATGCTATTAATTGATTTGTAATTGGACCTATGAAGGCTCCCTATAATGTAATGAATTTTAACATTTAATCATTATTGGGCTGTAATAATGTAATACTCGTTGTAATAAACAGATCTGGGGTTTATTAGTAAAAGCTAGAATGAGGGGTTATATATCGTTGTTCAAAGCTCGGGTAGAAATCATGCCTATAGGTCAATTGTATTGATTATGTGAATGTTACTACTCATTTAGAGATCCTGCCTATAGGGTTTTTCTTACTTTGTGTGACTGTGTATTTTCAATTTTTTGGCATACTAGGGACCTTGCCTATAGGTCTTGTATTAATTCTACATTAGAAATCCATGTTCATAGTATCTACGCATATCTTCAATCTCAACGTGCATTAGTGATCATGCGTATAGGATCTTGTTTGTGTAAATTAATAAAATTTCCTGGCAACTTGTTTAAAATTCTGCCCACATGTGATTAATAGATATCATGCCTATAGGAGATATAAAAATAAGTTTTCTTCAATTTAGATATCATGCCTATCGAAATAAAAAGAATCAAATTCAAAACCTAGAAATCATGTCTATAGGATTTAAAGTAATAAATATCATGCCTATAAGGTAAATCAGTTTGTAAACTTAGAAATCATGCTTGAAATCAATAACCCTCTTAGAAACCATGTTATAGGTCTATAATTAATAATTGTAGGTACCATGCCTATAGGATTCTGTTAATCAACTCTGGTTATCACTTAGGCAAACCTGTAGGGCTATCAAAAATTCTGGGCCTAACAATTGTGACATCTAGCTGCCTGAAATGTGCCCAGATTTAGAACTTAATCAAATCAGCAGGCAAGCTAGTAGGTTCCAATGCTCGTTTTAATAAACTACCTTCTTACATTCTATTTATGCTCATCTAGATATCATGCCGATAGGATCCTAAATCAATAAAGTTGTCTGATTTAATTGCGTGCATTTGTGGTCTACTTGTGGAGGTTAATATGAGCCCTTATTTGCCCCTTATATGATAGTCCTATCTGAATTTTGTTTGTCGCCTAGATTTTCCTTATTTTAAGCAACATAGGTCAGTCTAGAACCACCCTAAATAGAGGTCCTAAATACCTCCAGGGCCATATGTATGGGACGGGTAGTGCACGCATAAGGAACGAGTTAGAAGGTACTAGAACGCTTAGGTAATAACTAAAAGATAGTAATTGGGTAGTAAAGGAGATGATGATGACCCGTGCGCTAATTCTATGAGTAGCACCCCAACTTGGGGAAAGTTACCAAGTATTAGATGGAAATGATCCTATAGGCTAAAAAACCTAGAACCCCTTTAATTCTTGTTTTTAAAGTAATGTATCTTTGTGTAAATTGATTTATTTGCCTTTAAGACTAATTCGCATTGTCACGACCCAAAATCTACTGAGATCGTGATGGCGCCGGACACCACCGTCAGGCAAGCCAATCATTAATTAGTTGAAATAAATTCCTGTTTTAACATTTATGGAAATCATTACCTTTCAAATTATTACATAATAACTATTAAATCTGTCAAGTAAAAAAAATAATGGTTTAAATATTCCATTTCAGCAAAATATATCCCAACACATCCCAGAACCCGGTGTCACAAGTACATGAGCAAATTCTAAAATTTCACAAATACTATGAGCTTGTCCGAAATACAATTGGACAAGGAAGTTAAACTGGAAATAAATACAATGCGAGGGAGACTCTGTCAGCTGCGGATTGCCTCCGGATGGTGCAACTCGCCTAAGTCTCCAAACCAGCTATGTCACTATGAAAGTACCTGTGCAATAAAAATGCACAACAAGTGTAGCATGAGTAAAAAACAACGTGTACTCAGTAAGTCGCCCGTCTAAACTCAGAGCGGTAGTGACGAGAGGTCGAATTAGACACTCACTAAGGTCAAGATAAATAATTTAACAGCATATGATGAACACGACATGCATGTAAAGGTAGTAAAGCAGCAAATATATAAGGCACTGAAATCCAAATAATTACTGGAAGTAAACAAACAGTTACCACTTCCTCTTTGTTTTCCCCCAAATAACTTAAATAAACAATTACTTCTTTATTTTTCCCCAACATTCTTATCACTTCAAAATCCAAGAAAACATTTAACAATTTAGTATGCGCATACGGCATAAGGACAACCGGCCTGAGCCATCATAATAATCATCTATGTTCACTGTTGAGGGTCGAAAGTCTAGTACCATAAGTGCACCTTTCAATAAAATAATCATGTCTATGCACTGCCGAGGATCTAACAGCCCGAACCGTAAGTGCATTTTAAATCCGTCGTGGCGTACGGCCCGCTCCCATGAGAGTGGGCGAAATAACACTCCGTTTGCGGAATGTAAATTGCGAAGCAGTCACATGCAGTCATGCACAATCCACAGTCCACCCCAAATACGTCGGGAAATCAAATACTCAAGTAAATGACAGATTTCTCTTTTATAAACCACAAAATAGTGTTTAAATCCTTTCTCGAAATTCATTTCCAAGTCTAATAATATTCAATAATATCACCTTATCAAGTATACAATTATCCACGAAGGAAATCAATTCTCTTTCCACTTGATTAAGAAAATGAACTCTAGTCTTATTTAGATATTAAAATTATGATTTAGATTATATTAGCAGTCTAATAATACAGGCAGGATCACAGGTACAACAGGTAAGGCATGCTAGTGGGTCCTAGACTACCCGTACATGGCATAATAGTAGCTACGCATGGACTCACGTCACCTCGTGCGTACGTAACCTCCAAAGATGGTAACACATACTTAATTAGTTCACCTAGGGGGGAAATTCTCCCTCACTAAGTTAGAAAGGAGACTAACCTCGCACCGAAGTCCCATTAACGGCTTCCAAGCCCTTCCAACGAGTCCAACAGATGCACAATGCCCCAAAACTATCCAAATAACGGCAAACCAATGAAAATATACTCTAATATTTGCAACAATTCCAAATTATATAATATTCCAACCCCGGACAGTGAATTGACCTAAATGCCCTCGGGCCCACGTGCTCGGAATCTGAAATTTCTCGAAGACATATTGTACCCATAGCACTACTAGCTCAAATATACAATTTACTCTAAATCCAATGCTCAAATTCGTGGTAGAAATCCAAAATACCATTTCTAGGTTTTCTTCAACATTTTCCAATTTTTTCCACAATTTACATGTATAATTCCATGCAATAACCTTGTATTTAACTTAGAAACATGAAGGAATTACTTACCTTGTGATCCTTGACGAAAACCCTCTCTTGAAGCTCCTCAAGATTGTCCAAACAAAAAGAAAAAAGGAAGGATATGACCAACAATCTCTGTCTTAAAACATTCTGCCCAGGCCATTTTTTCGCACCTGCGATCCAACTCTCGCACATGCGATTCCGCAGGTGCGACCAAACCTCCGCACCTGCGACTTTCCTCAGCTCAAGACAACTTCGCACCTGCGCCCCATAGCCCGCATCTACGACTTTGTAGGTGCGGAAATATCATCGCACCTGGGCTCCCAGCTAGACCAGCACTTCTTCGCACCTGCGGTGCCATAACCGCACCTGCGGCCAAAGCCTCGCAGGTGCGGTCACACAAGATGACAACAATTCCAGCTCCTCTTCTAACTTCAAATATTGATCCGTTAACCAACCGGAATCCACCCGAGGCCCCCCGGGACCCCGTCCAATTATACCAACTTATTCCAAAACATATTGCGGACTTGCTCGAGGTGTCAAATCACATCAAACAACATCAAAACCACGAATCGCACCCAAATCCCAACTTTATGAACTTAGAAATTTCTAACTTCTACATCCGATGCCGAAACCCATCAAATCATGTTCGATTGACCCCAAATTTTGCACACAAGTAATATTTGACATTTCGGACCTGCTCCAACTTCCGGAATCGCACTCTGACCCCGATATCAAAATTTTCACTTTCGGTCGGATTTCTTCAAAACCTTCAAATTTCAATCTGTAGCCAAATGACTTCAAAATGACATCCAGACATCCGAATTCACTTCTAATCGTGCTCCCAACTCTAGATTCACCATACGAAGCTATTCCCAGACTCGGAAACCCAAACAGACATCAATATCACTGAAATGCGCTTCAAGCCAAACTTAGGAAATTCCTTCAAAAATGCTGACTTCCACAATATACGCTGAAACGCTCCCGGGTTATCAAAAACCTGATCCGGGCATACACCCAAGTTTGAAATCATCATACGAACTTGCAGGAACCTTCAAATCCTGATTCTGAAGTCGTTTACTCAAAATTCCAATCTTAGTCCATTTCTCCAACTTAAGGCTTCTAAAACGAGAATTTTCTTTCCAAATCAACTCTAAACTTCCCGAAATTCACTTTCGACCACACCTACAAGTCATAATACCTGAAATGGAGTTGCTAACGACTTCAAACCGCTGAACGACGCGCTTGTTTAACCTAAGAATTAGACCCTTTGACTAAAGCTTATTTTTAAGATGAGTACGGGTTACTGATAATCAAGGTAACAGAGAAAAATGAATAATAGATAGTATTACAGAAATATAGAAAATCGAAGTTCATTGTATTCGAGAATCAGATACATTTACAAGCTGTATTCCCCTCCCTTATATAGGAGATTCTTATAACGTACGACTCTTGCTATGGCTACTAATAAATGGGTAATTATGACATTAATGAGACGTTACAAAGGATAACGGTAATTGGGGTTCAGTTACATAACGTTTGAGTAATCAATTGTGTGTCCTTGAATCTGCCTGTAACTTTGTCTAGATTCATTTTGACCATGCCTCTCTCCCTTTTTGATCAAGTTGAGTTTCCCGTGGCTGATAAGTTCGTGAATTTACTTAATCGTGCCTCTTTGTACTGTACCTCTTCAAAGAATCACGTCCAGCTCTCGCAATTTCCTGTGTCCACGTGACTGGCTGAGTTGTCAAAAGCTGGCTTACGTGTGAAACTCTTTTTTACCAATACAGATAGTCCCCCCACTTACCATATATTTAACGATTAATATTTGGTAAGTACATATTCATTTATGGCGGGAATATTTTGCCGTCGCTTTTCCTTGAATCATTATATCCTTCTCTGCACCATAGGCGTCGTTTGTCACTTCCATTTAATGCTCATACCACGTGTCCTTTACGGATTGGTTATGCATTTAATAGGCACCTTTTAGGGCTTTTTGCGGTTGTGCCAGTCACGAAAGATAGTCAAGTTCTTATAGATCAATATTTTTCTCTTGACACTGTAGAAAGATATCCAACCTTTCTAATTAAGGGTCAGATTTCCCTTGTTCGGAGAGAGTGTTTTTGGAAGTCCGACTTTCCTGTCTATATTTCGAATAGTAATCAAAGAATAACTTCTTACAAGATGGGATATTCTTTTTTTTATACGTATCCTTTCACCTTAGGGTTTAGACCCTCTATTGACCTCGTAATAATTGAGTTTTGCCATTTTTTCAATATCTGTTTAAGACAAGTTGGCCCGCTTGTGTGGCAAGTTGTCGCGTGTCTTAGGAGTTTTGATTCTTTAGCCTCGGTTACTTCTACCTTCAACCATCTTATTCACCTCTACTCTCCTACCTTATTTCGTGAAGGGGTTATTACTCTGACTGCTAGAAGCAAAAGAGTGATAATAACCCTTGGAAATGATAAGGATAGGGGTTGGTACCTCCGATATGTTTCTGTACCCGCTGTTGTTTTAGTGGGTGAAGAAAATCTTCCCTTGCTTGAGAAGTGGAATCGCGCACGTGAGTATGCTTTAGTTCACAATTACTTTTTCTTGTTTTAACTTGAGATGTTTTATTAACACCGTGTCTGTTTTTTCTTCTCTCAACAATCATGAATACTGTTGAGAATGTCTCTGGTATTCGTGATTGGGTAGAAAAATTATGTCTGTTGCTCCTTCAGAAGAAATATCTTGGAAGTACCTCGCTGGGAGGTATGGTTGGCAAGTAAAGACCCACGGTAAGTGAAGCTCTTGTTCTTGCTTCTTTCCTTACCCGAGTCTCTTTTTTTGTCGTTTAACTTTTTTCCCTTTTTAATAGGATTCTCTGCTCGTGGGGTGTCTGCTTCATCTATCCTGAAGATATCCTTGGCTCAGGCCCAGGAAATTAGTGTTGGTTCATCTTCCTCGAAGAGGAAGATTAGTGAGTCTCGTTCCGTAGAAGAAGAAGAAGAAGAAGAAGAAGAAGAAGAGGGTGCTTTAGTGCATAGGCCACAGAGAAGGAGAATGGTTTTAGATGATGAGTTTACAGCCTTAACCTTACCTTTAGTGTCTGTGATTGAGCCCTCTGTCCTTGATGATGTTTCACATTCCCTTATTCATGAGGGTGTTGATCTTGCTCCTGACGACGTCCCTTTGGATACTGTCTTTCCTGCTTCTTTCAGAGAAGCTGTTCTGTCTGTTCCTTTGGCTATTTCATCTTCTGATGTTTCTTTACCTATAACTTCTTCAACTCTTCAACTCTCTGTGCCTGCTGCTTTGCCCGTGGCTTCTCCAGCTCCTCAACCTTCCGTGCCTGTTGTTGTTCCGTCTCTGCCTGCTTCCATGCCTTCCGTTAGGGAAGTAGGATCTTCCAGCAGAGAGATTCGGCAGGTGGTAATAGAGGTTCCATCTGAGGGGAATCTTTTCAAGAAAACGGGTGAGACCGAAGTGTGGATCAATCCTTTGATAGGTCCCTCTAAGAAGGCAAAGCTAGCCAGCCACGATGCTCTTACATGGGCCAATAAGGTCGTGCATACTTCTTTGAAGGTATGATGCAAGTTATCTTCTTTTACTCTCATATATGAGATTTACCATATCTGACTGGTTTATTTCTTGTAGATTGACCTCATAGACATGGACCTTATGAAGAGGATTTCAAACACAGACTAAGAGACAAAATAGTTGCAGGCCGATGTTGATAATTGGAGAGCACAGTATGATAGCCTAAGGATTGACATGGATGCTTTAGAAAAGGAAATAAGTACCTTGAGAGGGCATCTTGCAGACAGGCTGGTAAAGATAAGAGTGTCCTGGAGTCTTCATTCGCGGAGCAGTTGTCCTGTGCCTCATAGAAGATTAGAGATTTGAAGAACTTGTTGGGGAAGAAGGAGGAATACTCAGGTGAGATTGTGCAATCACTCACTTGTACTCAAGAAGACCTTCGTAGGGATTTAAACAAAGCTCAAACTTTAGAGGAATCGATTGTTCAATTAAGGGCCACCCATGAAGCTGCGGAGGTGGAGAAGGACGGATTGAGAGTTAAGTTTCAAGTGTGGGTAAAGGATTATGAAGATTTGGAAGAGGTGGCTGATGTCGATGTGAGCTGGGCGTATATGAATTCTCGCCTTGACACATTGATGGAAATGAGTCAAGAGGGTTTTGACCTTAGTGCTGAAATAGCCAAAACTAAGGAAGCCATGGAGAAGGCTCAACAAGGTCATAACCTCTCTTCACCTGATGGTGAGATTCCAGCCGCTCATGCCTCTTTATCCCCAGTTGGTCCCGCTCCTTCTGCCACTAAAGTCAACCCCTCTTGAAAATATTTAGGTTGTTTATCCCTCTTTTTTTTTCTTTGTATAAATTGGTGGTTACCCCCAATCCCATCGGGGGTAAATTTGAATTTGCTTAAGGTGCCCAAATGACAACTTAGGGGCACCACAATGTATATAAAAATTTTATACGGCTAAGTATAAGTTAATACTTAGTTTTAGCCGTTTTAATATATAAATCTTAGTTCGACTTTTGTTGAGTTTCTGTTTCACTCTTTAAGTCTTTTGCATGCTTCATTTTGGAGGCTTTAGTTTTACCTTCGAGTTTTGCATGGGAAATGCTTTAGACTACTCGTACCTTTTTGTAATAGGCACGTTGTCATATTAAATGTGTGCCTTTTTGTAATAGGCATAGTTTATAGAAGAAGGACCTTTATAACTGGCATGAACAAGACGTCTCAACTTCATGATAATGCAATAGAGTGATAGGAATTTTACACATGTTTAAGAATGTTTACAAGGAAATTTTTTCTTGTTTGAACTTCCATGACATTTTACATGTGTTTGATTATCGTCTAAAACTCATGCTTGCAATTGTTTTTTGTTTAACAGATTTGATATACTTAAAGCCTAGAAGACGCCTGCCTCAAAACCAGTCATCCGACTGGGGCCCTGCGACATGTGCCATATTTAGGTTGCTTGCTTCCTTACACTAAGACCACTATCAGGCTTAGAGCCAAGGGGCCACTTCGTAACTGTTTTTCATAGGTAACCGTTTTTCAATATTAATACAAGGAAACAACCGTTTTTTATTAGTAACAATTTTTGTAAAGATTGGGGTTTTTACCCGCAACTGTTTTGGAAACAGTTTTCTAATAAGTGAGAGGGAAATGTTTTCTTATTCATAACTGTTTTTATTTGATAACAGTTTCTTGAAAAAAATACAAGGATTTAGATCTTTTCATTCATAACTGTTTTATTTGAGAACAATTTTTTTGAATGAGTACATTGATGATGATCTTTTACCCCTAACTGTTTTTGTTACAACACCTTTGAATAAGTATAAACATGTACATTTCTTTCTCCTGACTCACATTTTGCCTTCCAACCTGAATATGTTCAAAGGTTTTTGCTTTTTGCATTAGGCTTTGTATTTGGATGGCTCTTTTGATTTCTTTCGATTCTTCTCGTGTCACTTGTCTCGTTGGGTAAATGGGTCTTCAGGCTCGAGCTTTTGACTTTCCGATAGTCTTCTTTGCTTCGTCTTAGCCTTCCATACTGTATAGTCCCCCATGTGTTTGAGCTTTGAAGAAATGAAATCTCGAGCACTTGATTATTCCTTCCTTGTGGTCCTTTTCCTGAAAAGGAAAAACATTCCGGACTCGAAGGTATATAGGTTTTTAGATGATGACTGCTTAACCCTTTTAAAATGCCCATCAGAAAGTGTAACCCTAGACCCGGAATTATGTTATTTCCTCGCGTCTTTGTAGGTCTAATAGCATCATCTGGTGATGGGTTAGCTTTGTGCCTATCATCTAAAAATGTTAGTAAAAACTTAAATGTTCAAAATAAAATCGAACATGTGATACTTGACGAGGGGTATTCTTTTTTTTAGAAGTAATACTTCTTTAGATGGATGGCGTTCAAGCTTGTTGGTAGAACTCTGCCGTCCATAGCTTCCAACTTATAGGCGCCTTTCCCAGCTATGCCTCGGATTTTGTAAGGTCCTTCCCAGTTTGGATTAGCTTTCTTGCACCTGCTTCTTTCGTTGATTGAAAGAATTTTTTGAGGACGAAGTCCGCAATCTTAAAGTACCTGAGATGAGCTTTACGGTTGTAATAACGCTCTATAATTTGTTGTTGAGCTGCCATCTGTATCAACGCTGCTTCTCTCCATGGTTTGAGCAGGTCCAGGTTGGTCCTTAATTCGTCGTCGTTTTCACCTTCCATGGCTGCTGAGAACCTTATTCTTGGTTCACCAATCTCCATAGGTATTAAGGCTTCTGAGCCATAAACAAGTGCGAACGGAGTTTCTCCCGTGGCTATCTTTGAAGTTGTTCTGTATGCCCATAGTACCGCTGGCAACTCATCAGGCCAGTTTCCTTTGGCTTTATCCAGCCGCTTATTTAGATTGTTGATGATGAACTTATTCGTTGACTCAACTTGACCATTAGGCACGGGGTGGTACGGCGTTGAAGTGATCCGCTTGATTTGCCAACTTTCGAAGAATTCTGTGATTTTCGAGCTTGTGAATTGTGGGCCATTATCACACACGATTTCCTTTGGTATTCCAAAGCGGCATATTATGTTTCCCCATAAGAAGCTTTTCACTTACTTTTCTCGCACTTGTTTGAACGCTTTTGCCTCTACCCATTTTGTAAAATAGTCGGTTAGCACGAGTAAAAACCATACATGTCCTTTAGCTGTGGGAAGAGGTCCCACTATGTCCATACCTCATTTCATGAAAGGCCATAGGGATATTATTGGATGTAATAATTCCGCTGGTCGATGCATGTTATTGGAAAACCTTTGGCATCTGTCACGTTTCGATATGAAATTCTCGGATTCTTCTTCCATCTTAGGACAATAATATCCAGCTCTGGTTAGTGTTTTCACTAAGGATCTCGCCCCTGAGTGATTTCCATAGTGTCCTTCGTGGTCTTCTTTCATCACAAATTCTGTTTGGTTAGGTCTGAGGCATTTAGCTAGGGGTCCTCCGAACATCTTGCGATAAAGTGAGTTGCAAATAACGTAGTACCGTGCAACTTTGCGGCGAAGTGCTTGAGCTGCTTTCCTGTCTTCAGGTACGGTATCATTCTGCAAAAAATTAAGAATTTCGTTTCTCCAGTCCCAGGTTAGGTTGTTGAAAGTTACCTCATTCCTGTCCTGGTCTATTATTGAATGAAATAGTTGAACGACAATTGTATTGTCTTTGTTCGTTACTTCCGTGACTGCTGCGAGGTTAGCTAGTGCATTTACTTCTGCATTTTCCTCTCTAGGTTTTTTATTACCTTCCATGTTTTGAATTGTCTCACGAGATCTCGTGCTTTTTCAAGATACTGTTGCATTCTAGTCTCTCAAGCGATGTAAATCCCCTGTATCTGATTTACTACCAGTTGGGAGTCGCTGTTGATCACAATTTGCTCGATTGAGAGCTCCCTTGCGAGTTTAAGCTCTGCAATAACAACTTCGTACTATTCTTCATTGTTAGTTATAGGATAACACTTGATAGCTTGCCGTGTCTTTTCACCCGTGGGTGATATCAAGACTATGCCTAAGCTGGCGCCTTTTATATTTGAAGAACCATCAGTTAACAAGGTCCATATGCCTGGATTAATACCGTTAAAGAGTTGTAACTCTTTTTCTACTTCAGATACAATGCTATTACTAAAGTCAGCAACAAAATCAGCTAGTATTTGAGACTTAATTGGAGTCCTAGGCTGGTAGATTATTTCATGCTCACTTAATTTTATGGCCCACTTGGATAATCTTCCTGACAATTCATGTTTATGCATAATATTTCTTAAAGGATACGGGGTCACAACAGTGATTGGGTGGCATTGAAAATAGGGTCGTAATTTTCTTGATGCCACTATTAAAGCTAAGGCTAACTTTTCCATATGTGGATATCTAGTCCCAGCATCTAGCAAAGTTTTACTTACATAATAGACAGGTGATTGTTTACCTTTTTCTTCTCTTACCAATACTGCACTTACAACATTTTCTGAGACAGCCAGATAGATGTACAATCTTTCGCCTTCTTTTGGCTTTGAGAGCACTGGTGGTTTCGATAGATAGATCTTCAGATTATTGAGGGCTTGCTCACATTCTTCAGTCCATTCGAACTGATTCTGATTTTTAAGAACTGAGAAGAATTTAAAACATTTTTCGGAAGATTTAGAAATAAACCTACCCAAAGCTGCTATTCTCCCTGTCAGTCTTTGAAATTCCTTTTTATTTGTTAAAATATCAGGTATTTCCTCTATAGCTTTAATTTGAGCGGGAGTTACCTCTATTCCTCTGTTTGATACAAGGAAACCCAAAAATTTACCTGATTGCACTCCAAAAGCGCAATTCTCTATATTTAACTTCATATTATACCTGCATAAAATATCAAAAGCAGTAGAGAGGTGCTGGAAATGGTCTTGTGCTTGTGTTGATTTTACCAACATATCACCAATATAGACTTCCATCGTCTTTCGAAGATGTTCTTGGANCATAATCTACGCATAATCTCAACTTGCCATTCTTTTTAGGTATTACCACGGTGTTTGCTAGCCAGTTAGGGTATGTTACCTCTCATCTCGAACCAATGTTGAAGAATTTATGTACCTCCTCGTCGATCACTTGGTTCTTGAATGGTCCTTCCTTTCTTTTCTTCTTCTTAATAGGTATGAAGGATAGATCTTCATTTAGTTTATGAGTCATCACTTCTGGTGCGATGCCTGTCATATCTGAGTGGGACCACGCAAAGCAGTCTGCGTTAGCCTTTTAATAATAAATTAACTTACCTCTTCGAGTGGGGCCGAGCCCCGTGCCTATATACACGTTCTGCTCAGGATTTTGGTTAGATAATGGAACAGCTACGAGCTCCTCCATAGTTGTTTTAATGTTCTCATCTTCCTCCGATTCACGAATGACGTCCGGTCTGGAATGTGTATCTGTGTGGTATAGTATACCTTCCGTGGTAACTTGATTTTCCTTCTCGTAAGTATTTTCTTTCATACCTGTTTCAGCAATAATACCTTCCGTACCTATCTGGGTAGTAATTTCTTCCATGCCTGTTTGGGTTGTATTACCTGCTTGGGAGGTTCCCTTATCTTGTAACTCTTCCACCTCTATTCTTGTTGTAGTGTACCATAGAGTTTATATTCCTTGTGGTCTACTGACCTCCTTTGATCTGTTGAATCCACCATTAAGAGGGGATTTTAATTACCTGATGCAACGAGGAGGGTATCGCTTTTATGTCGTGGATCCATGGCCTTCCAATGATAACGTTATAAGCCATGTCAGTATCGATGACTTGGAACCTGGCACTTTTGATCACCCCCTCAGCATAAGTGCTAAGATCAATTTTTCCTTTGATTAAAACCGTAGAGTTATCAAACCCTGATATGGCTTGTGCTTTTGGGATTACTTGATTCCGCAGTAGCATTTCTTCCACGACTCTTAGGAAATTAAATTTACTGAACTGCCTGGGTCAATCAACACTCTTTTTACGTTAGTGTCATGAATAAGTAAAGATATTACCAGATCATCGTTGTGCGGAAACATTAATCCGCTGATATCTACATTATCGAAGGTTATATCATCTTCTTCCATATTTTCACTAGCCTGTTTCCCATGTGTAATTGTGAACTTTGTGCTTCTTCACCCCCGTGTATCACGTTGACGATTCGTTTTGGAGAAGGAGGCTTTGGGGGCTCCTTCATGTTCCTCATATATGCCTGTTTACCTTTATCACTAAACAATTCTGTTAAATAGCCCTGTTTTAATAAATTTTCTACTTCACCTTGTAAAAATCTGCAATCCGCAGTTTTGTGCCCATGATCGTTGTGAAATTCACACCAGTGATTTGGGTTTCTTCTACTTGGATTTGACCGCATCTCTTTGGGCCACTTAACCTTGTCTCCCATGTTCCTCAATACTGAGACAAGTTCAGTATTACTTACATTAAAGGTATGATCCTCAATTTGAGTACTACCTCTAAGTCGTTTATCTCAATCTTTTCTGGATCTAGGCGAGGATGAGACTACGTCTCTTCCTTGTGGTCTATAGTCCGACCTAGTATTTTCGAACCTGGGGAGGATATCGCATGCCGAGGATCTTAAGTAAGGATCGTACCTATTTTTACCTGATCTTCTATCTGATTTAGGACGTCTGGATCCGGAATGTTCTTCATTGCTTGAACGAGCAATGATATTTTCTTCTATTCTGAGTTTAGTACTGTACCTGTTACATACATCGTTCCATGTTGTAGCGGGGAATTCTCTTAGACTTTCCTTAAGTCGTCTTGTGGCTTCTAAGCTTTTATCGTTTAGGTTGCTTGCAAATGCCATGGCTGCCCAATTATCAGGCACCCTGGGTAACTGCATTCTTTCTCGTTGAAACCTTTCTACAAACTCATGGAGTAGTTCCGTGTCTCCCTAGTTTATTTTGAATATGTCTTCCATTCTCTTCTCAAATTTTTGTGCACCAGAGTGTGCTTTTATAAACAAATCTGCAAGCTCAGCAAAAAAGTCAATAGAATTTTCAGGGAGAAGAGAATACCAAGTTAGGGCCCCTTTGGTAAGTGTTTTCCCAAATTTTCTGACAAGAACTGATTCAATCTCTTGTTTCGTTAAGTCGTTGCCTTTTACCCCAGTAGTGAAAGCAGTCACATGGTCGCGTGGGTCAGTTGTTCCATCATATTTGGGAACGTCAGGCATTTTAAACATCTTGGGTATATGCAAGGGTGCCGCACTTGGCTTCCAAGTTGTTGAGAATATCTATCAACATCGATGCTTTTGATGATAGCTGGTACTCCAGGAATTTGTTCGATGCGATTGTTCTGCTCCTTCATCCGTTTCTGCATGGTCAGCAGTAAATTTTGTAATTCTGAATTATTAGATATACATGTTCTCGTTTCGAGAGATTCATTAGGAGTATCTCCTCATCCTGAGTTTGCCAACCCAGATTGAGGATTTTCCATGGTGATGGTGTTATTGGACGGTGGCGTCGGCGGTGTAGGTAACGCTGCCGGTAATCCTCTTGAAAATTCTTGCAAAGCTTGGATCACATACTCTGCAATCATTTGCTTTACACAATCTTGTTCCACAGTTTGATCATTATCACCATTGTTGTTATTGGACCTTTCTGGGGATTGTTCCCTCGAACCACGTGGAGTTCCTGAAGGCGATGGAACTGGGGTTCCACTCCTTTGTTGGTTGTTGTCGTTGGAGTTTGACATAATTCAAAGGATATCACTTAAAAAGTAAACAAAGATTATCAGATTCCCGGTAACGGAACCAATTTGTTTAACCAAAGAATTAGACCCTTTGACTAAAGATGAGTACGGGTTACTGATAATCAAGGTAATGGAGAAAAATGAATAATAGAAAATATTGCAGAAATATAGAAAATTGAAGTTAATTGTATTCAAGAATCAGATGCCTTTACTAGTTGTATTCCCCTCCCTTATATAGGAGATTCTTATAACGTACGACTCTTGCTATGGTTACTCATTAATGACTATTTATGACATTAATGAGGCGTTACAAAGGATAACAGTAATTGGGGTTCGGTTACATAACGTTCAGTAATCAATTGTGGGTCCTTGAATTTGCCCGTAGTTTTGTCTAGATTCATTCTGACCGTGCCTCTCTCCCATTTTTATCAAGTTGAGTTCCCGTGGCTAATAAGTTCGTGGGTTTACTTAACCGTGCCTCTTTGTACCGTACCTCTTCAAAGAATCACATCCAGTTGTCGCGTTTTCCTATGTCCACGTGACTGGCTGAGTTGTCAAAAGCTGGCTTACGTGTGAAACTCTTTTTTTCCAATATAGCGCTAGAGCTCAAAACGATCGGTCGGGTCGTTACATTCTCCCCCACTTAAATAGACGTTCGTCCTCCAACGTGCTAGGAACTTCTCTGGAGTTATCTGAAATCACCGCTTAACACCTCAAGCACCTGCCCGTGCTACCACAACCCAGCAGAGTACATTAGCTTGATCAAATCTGCAGATTTCTTATTTTATCCATATAGTAGGCTCAAAATCCAGTTCCAACACCTGAAATTCCTCTGCCATGCCTAGTTCCGATATATACGAACACGGTATCAACTACCACACGACATACCAGAACATGACTGCATACCCTTGCTGAATTATCACCATGACGACACTCCCTGAACCTTAATAGCCAAAATTCCATGAATGTGATGCTCCCAAGGCACCTTATGACATATACATACGTCCTGCTATAATGGCAGCAATACCACTACAACGGAGGAGACGGGTAGAAATTCATAACCAACTTCAGAGTTGACAAATCATTGAATATCTCATCTTGACTAGAATCATCACCTCATTATGAACGAACCGTTAGTAACTGTCCTTCAATGTATCTCACATAATCTTATCGCGCTGATCCCTGATCCAATAATCTCGTCTTACCCAGTATGAACTACTCAGACAACAAAGCACCCCAACATGACCAACAGTCTCACATGACACCATAACGCGCCAATAGGCCATAACTCGAACACGATACATAAGGAATGACTTAGGAAAAGACTACTCGACTCACGCAACTTATTAGGAACTCTTCTCAGAATATAGAAAACAAAACATAAGAAAATAAATATAGGGACCTTACTCATCATCAAAATGTTGTGGCGTGCAACCCGATCCAAATAACATACTCGTAGCGGCGTGCCACCTGGTCCCATCATAAAACTCACATATGGAAATATACACGGAGCTGAATTGCTCACTATTACAAATTACTAAATATCAATCATAATCACGCTAAGTGCGTAATACCATCCTGGGGAGACTGATAAAGCCATATGCTTACAAAACTCAAGCACAACTGGGGCGATATATACATATACTCTGGATCTCAAGAGCTGTCCTGCTCATATAACATCACCACTACGCGGGACCTCAATCATACGAAATTATCAAAGCCGTTTCACAACTCACATGGCAAAATCATAATATTACCTGAATTTGACGAAGACGGGACAACACCTGATATCCCAACACCCCTCCTTGAGGAGCGCTATACTGAAATGAAAATATCTTCCTCACACGAAGCCCATAATCATATTTAAATCCATCCACAAATATCGAGTCTACCTTGCTTGCACCAAACTAGGCTAATACACTCACCTGGGTCCATATTAACCCATTCCCCCTCATAATACGCAAGAACAATCAGCATAGTCGGGACAACCACCCCACAATCCACAACCAAATGAACCAAAGGCCTTCCAGGCATAGACTCTCAAATAAGCAATATTGCACCTCTTATAATTGGTCCAAATCTTCAAGACCTTCCATACCAGGTTATGCTCCCAAGACCTTCCATACCAGGTAACAAGTTTGCACATCTGCATCACCTACCACACTAATACTGCACAACACATCAAGAACCATGACCAGGGTACAAAGCCCCTTTTCACCGAATATCGATCTCAGGTGACACTAAAGATAACACCAACTTACTCTACACTCTCAAATCACTTTTTCTTGCTCATTAGAGCTCATGACATCATTGTTAACACCGAACCGCAATCTCGATTCTTACTCCTAGTTACATGCTGCTTACTACATCTAACATGCCAATATGAGATAACGTAAGAATTCCATCATAACTTCTGAACCACTAATAGGGTGAACACTTCATCATATAGATACCTTTTACCTACGTTAATTCAACAAAACAGTAACAACACATAAGTGATTTCTCACAATCACCTAACATGCAAATCTTTAAGTAGTGGTCTGAACCACCATAACCCTTCCGGGATCCGCCTACACCTGGCAGGCCATAGCACTCAAATGCTCCCACATGAAATCCATTACGACGGCCGACAAGCCCTATACACACCGGCACAACCACATGCATAACATAATCACATCAAAAGAACTAATCACTATCGTAAATGTGCCATTTCAACCATGGCTAATCAATCTATCTTCTTTTAATCATCTTCGATTGCCTCAGGAATAATAGTAACTTCCTTCATCCCATAGAAAACTAAACCCTCACTCATCCCGAGTGACCTTGATTCACGAGACCATGCTGCCTAAATCCCGCAATCTGTCTCGTACCCTCTTGATAGTCTTTATACCACCCGGAGTTTATTTCTCTCACTCCTCCAATACTACCCTGTATGCTGAAATTAACATAGAACACTCCAGCCATATTCCCTCCTCTCTGAAATTACGCTGCAAAAGCTCGACTCTTAATCATACTACTGCCTAAAATCCTTAAACACCGCACTCTTAACTTTTGAATTCACTAGGACCGCTATTGAGAGTGACCCACCTTGACTGGCCCCGAATACAAGCAACTACAAGGCTCTTCTAGCACATGAACACCATTTTAAATGAAGCACGTGACTGAGTCACTACCCTTACAACTCGCTATGCATTAAGCATAAGCTCTGAATCTTCCAAAGCCTAACCCTTGTCCAATAGGGCCAACTTTTGCACACATTCATCAAATCTCATGCACAATTACCATCCTACCCCTTTCCCTTAGTTCTACCAGCTTGCCAATATGCCGACAATCCGCAACCCCATGAGAACACAAATCCCACAGCCCGACTGCAGGTGGTGGGACTCCCTCACTTAGCCCGAAGCTACCCCTTGCACCACTTTAGACCCTGCTGAGATCTTTCCCCTTTGTTAACATGATCTTGCTCAACCAATCCGTCAAATTCTTCCAAAGTCTTTTGTTAGCACTCCCTAATTACCCAAATTCTCTAGCATCATTCACACATTCCGCCTCCTACCGTACAACCATGCAACTGCTAACCTATTCACCGGAGATAACCCACCTATGCAATTCACCAACTGACACCTTCCAACGACGTCGTACTGCCCTATCTCTACGGCATCAATACTCCATCCTAAGCCCGTTCTCACTAACCAACCTTACTAGTTCGCCCGCTCCCAAGGGACATCTACTAACTGCGCTACAATACCTTTTAATTCCCCACTATGCTGCCGCTCCCCCACTTTTCGACTGCTCGACTTCTACTTCCTACACCTGGCCTCCTAGAAATAGAACCACCGCCTAGCCTCAATTTAATATCATTACCTGTCAACCGCATTCTTCAATACTCTTTCACCATACTCTGGCCCCATGCATCCGAAGAAACCATGGCACTGACGAACTTGACGCATTCCATTCGGTCAAAGACGACGATGACACGTCATAGGTGAATACTCCACCTTACTTGAAACACCAAGTCTTACTACTTTATTAACCCAAAACCTGGCCATCTATAGATCAATTGCCTTCCTTCCGCCGGAATCTAAATACTAAAATCTCGAAATCACACTCTGAGAATACCTCCCTTCAAGCCATTCATCACCCCCAACCTATGGGCAAGCATTCTATCATCATATCAACATCACGCGATAACCAATCGTAAACATCATCACAACCTGAGCATAGCCTCAAAGTTCTCAAACACACAGCAACCGAGCTGAAACAACATAATATTCTTTTGTGGGGAAACAACAACAGCCCCATCTCACCACACATGGGAAGCACCTCGCACCATATCCATAGCACCATATAAATTCCTCAAATTCCTAATTCATAGCAAGCGCTCCGCGATGCGTAAGATGGAGTAGGAATAAGCATGGACATAAGCCTCAAAGGAATCAAATCGCACGATAAGGAATCAAGAAGTAAGTACTCCTAAGAGCCTCGTAGCCTCTAGAAGATAAGTACATACGTCTTTGTACCGATACGCAAGACTCTACTAGACTTGCTCATGACTCGTGAGACCTAAGGTTACCTAGCGCTCTGATACCATTTTGTCACGACCCAAAATCTACTAAGGTTGTGATGGCGCCGGACACCACCGTCAAGCAAGCCAATCATTAATTAGTTGAAATAAATTCCTGTTTTAACATTTATGAAAATCATTACCTTTCAAATTATTACATAATAACTAAAGAAAATCCGTCAAGTAAAGAAAACAATGGTTTAAATATTCCATTTCAGCAAAATATATCCCAACAAATCCCAGAACCCGGTGTCACAAGTACATGAGAAAATTCTAAAATTTCACAAATACTACAAGCTTGTCCGAAATACAATTGGACAAGGAAGTTATACTAGAAATAAATACAATGCGAGCGAGACTCTGTCAGCTGTGGATCGCCTCCGGATGGTGCAGCTCGCCTAAGTCTCCAAACCAGCCATGTCAGTATGAAAATACTTGTTCAATAAAAATGCACAGCAAGTGTAGCATGAGTACAAAAACAATGTGTACTTAGTAAGTCGCTCGCCTAATCTAAGAGAGGTAGTGCCGAGAGGTCGAATTAGACACTCACTAAGGTCCAAAAAATTAATTTAACATCATATGATGAACACGGCAGGCATGTAAAGGTAGTAAAGCAACAAATATATAAGGCACTGAAATCCAAGTAATTACGAGAAGTAAACAAACAGTTACCACTTCCTCTTTGTTTTCCCCCAAATATCTTAAATAAACAATTACTTCTTTATTTTTCCCCAAATATCTTACCAATTCAAAATCCAAGAACACATTTAACAATTTAGCATGAGCATACGGGATAAGGACAACCGGCCTGAGCCATCATAATAATCATCTATGTGCACTGCCAAGGGTCGAACGGGTCGTACCATAAGTGCACCTTTCAATAAAATGATCACGTCTATGCACTGTCGAGGGTCGAACGGCCCGAACCATAAGTGCATTTTAAATCGGTTGTGGCGTACGGCCCGCTCCCATGAGAGTGGGGTAAATAACACTCCGCTCGCGAAATGTAAATTGTGAAGCGGTCAAATGCAGTCATGAACAATCAACAGTCCACCCCGAATACGTCAGGAAAACAAATACTCAAGTAAATGACATACTTCTCTTTTATAAACCGCAAAATAGTGTTTAAATCCTTTCTTGAAATTCATTTGCCAAGTCTAATAATATTCAATAATATCACCTTATCAGGTATACAATTATCCACGGAGGAAATCAATTCTCTTTCCAGCTGATTAAGAAAATTAACTCTAGTCTTCTTTAGATATTAAATTACGATTTTGATTATATTAGCAGTCTAATAATACAGATAGGATCGCAGGTACAACAAGTAAGGCATGCTAATGGGTCCTAGACTACCCGGACATGGAATAATAGTAGCTACGCACGGACTCACGTCACCTCGTGCGTATGTAGCCCCCGAAGATGATAGCACATAATTAATTAGTTCACCGAGGGGGACAATTCCCCCTCACAAAGTTATAAAGGAGACTTACCTTGCTCCGAAGTCCCATAACTTGCTTCCAAGCCCTTCAGACGACTCCAACGGACGCACAACGCCCCAAAACTATCCAAATAACGGCAAACCAATGAAAATATACTCTAATATTTGCAACAATTCCAAATTATATAATTTCCCAACCCCGGTCAGTGAATTGACCAAAATGCCCTCGGGCCCACGTGCTCGGAATCTGAAATTTCTCAAAGACATATTCTACCCATAGCTCTACTAGCTCAAATATACAATTTACTCTAAATTCCATGCTCAAATTCGTGGTAGAAATCCAAAATACCATTTCTAGGTTTTCTTTAATATTTTCCAAATTTTTCCACAATTTTCATGTATAACTACATGCAATAACCTTGTATTTAACTTAGAAACATGAATCAATTACTTACCTTTTGATCCTTGATGAAAACCCTCTCTTGAAGCTCCTCAAGATCGTCCAAACCAAAAGAAAAATGGAAGAAAATGACCAACAATCTCGGTTTTAAAACATTCTGTCCAGGGCATTTTTTCGCACCTACGGTTCCGCAGGTGCGACCAAAACTCTGCACCTGGGGCTTTCCTCAGCTCAAGCCAACTTTACACCTGCGCCCCATCGCTCCCGTCTGCGACTTCGCAGGTGCAGAAATATCATCGCACCTGCGCTACCAGCAAGACAACCACTTCTTCGCACCTGCGGCTCCGCACTTGCAGCCAAAGCCTCGCAGGTGCGGTCACACCAGATAACAGCAATTCCAGCTCCTCTTTTAACTTCAAATATTGATCCGTTAACCACCCGGAATCCACCCGAGGGCCCCCGGGACCCCGTCCAACTATACCAACATGTTCCAAAACATAATGCGTACTTGTTCGAAGCCTCAAATCACATTAAACAACATCGAAACCACAAATCTCACCCAAATCCCAACTTTATGAACTTAGAAATTTCCAACTTCTACATCCGATGCACAAACCCATCAAATCACGTCCGATTGACCCCAAATTTTGCACACAAGTCATATTTGACATTACGAACCTGTTCCAACTTTCGGAATCGCACTCCGACCCCGATATCAAAATTTTCACTTCTGGTCGGATTTCTTCAAAACCTTCAAATATCTATCTTTAGCCAAATGACTTCAAAACGACCTCCGGACATCTGAATTCACTTCCTATCGCGCTCCCAACTCCAGAGTCACCATGCAAAGCTATTCCCAGACTCAAAATCCCAAACGGACATCAATATCACTGAAACGCGCTTCAAGCCAAACATAGAAAATTCCTTCAAAAATACTAACTTCCATAATATACGTCGAACCGCTCCCGGTTATCCAAAACCCGATCTGGGCATACGCCCAAGTCCAAAATCATCATACGAACCTGCAGGAACCTTCAAATCCTGATTTTGTGGTCATTTACTCAAAATTCCAATCTTAGTCCATTTATCCATCTTAAGGCTTCTGAAATAAGAATTTTCTTTCCAAATCAACTCTAAACTTCCCGAAATTCACTTCCGACCACACTTACAAGTCATAATACCTGAAATGGAGCTGCTCACGACTTCAAACCGCTAAACGACATGCTAGATCTCAAAACAGCCGGTCGGGTCGTTATACGCATAATTAAGTTTGGACGGAACTCACCATTGTGGACCTTGAGGGGTTCCTAACACCTTCCCATCAAGGTAATTTCGAGCCCTTACATGATCTCTGGTAATGCAAACTAGTTTCATGAGTCAATTACTCTAGGTTCCCTAACGCACCTTAACCCGTTAGGTGGCGACTCATCAAATCCCATACCCCATCCCAAAAGGAAGGAAGTTGTCTCAGAAATGTCGAAACTCGATTTCGCAAGGAAAAAGGGGGCGTGACACCAGTAGACTATGTGCCTAATTATATTCCTTAAAATCCAACATGCTTATTGAGGTATTGTCATTGTACTCATTTGCTGAGTCTTGATATAGTATGTATGAATCCAGCGGATCCACAACTTGTCTTGTTTATGAGCTAGGTCCCAGTAGGTTTTCGCAATGTCTGCCTTATTCCACAGTTTCAAATTAACTATATTGAGTCCACGTCCTACCTTGGGTAGACAAACTCTATCCCAGACTATCAAGTCCTTCTTTGTGATCTCACTAGTACCAGACCAAACATAAGACCTGCATATCCCCTCTGCCAATTTAATCACTTTTGAAGGCAGAATAAACAGTTTTTCCCAAAAAGCAGTCCAAGAAGTAATCCTTTTAGTCACTTTATCAATAAGAGGTTGCCATTACATTAAAATCATGTTCTTTGTGGATAGGGGTACCCCTAGATACTTGAAAGGTAGTTCACTATTTGCAAGCCCCAGCATTTTCATGATTATTAGTTGTTTGCTATATGTGTGAAGTTTTATCCACTATTTATGTTTTCAATGACTGTGTACTACTTAAACTAAAAAAGAAGCATCCTAACTTTATTTATTAAAAAAATGGCATGATTTTTAAGTTGAATTATTAATAGATGATTGAGGATTTCTATGAGACATTTTTTTTCTTAATTAAGCTAGTTATATGTACAATGTCAATATTAATGACTATTTTTAGGAACTTATACTTTTATTTCATAACTCACATTAAGATACAATACACGCGCGATGCACATACCCTTAACCAATTTTTTAATATATTGAAAGTAAAATTCTTATTAGATAAAAATGTAATTGAAATTAAATATTTAAAACTTGGAATAAGCTATTATTAATATTTGAATCAACACCAAAAAAATCTCTTTAACGTTAAGAACAATCCTAATTATCCAAGCCTTCTTTGGTGGAGGATTACATTCACTTATTGTCCAAGCCTGCCTATTACTTCAAGATCCAGAATGTAATATGGCAAATGTGATGTACAAAGTGGAACCCTTGGTGGAAGGTTGATGAAGAAACCCCCATAGCTATAGCTTGGATATCCTTTCAAGATTTACCTCCTAATTGTTTTGGAAAGGAGTTTGTATTTTCTTTAGCTAGGGTAGTAGGGAGGCCATTTTATGTTGATTTGGCTACTCAAAATGGTACACGACCAAGTTGTGCAAAGGTGAAGGTTGAGGTAAATTTAATAGCTATATTACCTCAAAGAATCAAGATCATTGAAGAGGAGGATTAGACTAGACCTGAGGAGTCTAAGTGGATCAAAATAAGGTATGACTATATGCCCAAATAATGTAAGTCATGCAAGAAACAAGGTCACAAAGAAGAGAAGTGCTGGGTAATG
Source organism: Nicotiana paniculata (assembly GCA_005239505.1). Classification (NCBI taxonomy): domain Eukaryota; kingdom Viridiplantae; phylum Streptophyta; class Magnoliopsida; order Solanales; family Solanaceae; genus Nicotiana; species Nicotiana paniculata. The sequence goes on from ML317301.1 coordinate 87,866, forward strand.
AATCCAGACTTGCGTAAGACTGAAGATCAAGTAAATGATATGAGGAATGAAGATGGGGTAGAGCAAGGTAGAGAAGGCAATGGTGGTGAGTAGTGGAGTTATTGGTACTCCGCCTAATTCAACAAAGGTCTTGGCAAGTGGTAAGGTGCTTGGGAAACCAATTGTTAATATTGCTAAGCAGGAATGTATGCAAGCTCGAAAAAAATAAATACCAAAGAGACATGAGGGGGTATATAATTGAAGATAATCAAGGAAAGGAAGAAGACAAGGGTAAGGGTAAGGCCAAAGTTGTAGAAGTGGAAATCAAGAACAAGTTTGATAATTGGCAATTGAGGAAGCTGGCAGAACCACATTAAAGATTACGGAAGGAAAGGATGAAGATTGTAGCAATGTTAGAATTAGAAATCAAGGGGAAAAGCAATCCAAGAATGAGAAGGAGATGGAAAATAAGAACAATTCTGGAGAAGGGAGCACTAATCCTAAGTCTTTAAGGATTAGGATTGATGGGAAAGAGATAGTCTCTAATCCAACTGGAGATAGGAAATAAGATGAGCTAAAACATGTGAAGAAGGAAGCAGTGGATAAGGTTTTGGAAAAGGAGAATCTTGAGAATCCTACGCATAAAAGGATTCAGTCAGCTAGCCCTATTTCTCCCCAAGAATTGGCTAAGGTTAATTCTAAGGCTACTAATGATCAAATAAATGAGGAGAGGGATATGAGGGAAACTACTATTGATTGGTTACATAAGACATTTTATACTAGCATGGAGGATATAAGGAAGCTCAATGTGGCCACCAATCAATCGCGTCAAGAAATTCCTTCCCAATCCCAAGCAGATTCTGACCAATTTGAGGAATTATATGAGTTGAATTATACTAAAGCTTTGTCGAGTGATGAAGTAGAGGTAATGGGTGATCAAATTGGCACAACAATGGAAACAGGAGAAAAATTTAAAAGGGACAACAATCAAAAACAAGAAACTGGCAATTTGGATGCATCTACAGTAAATCCTAACAGTCTTAAAACTAGGGTTGATTGTAGTTTGAGTTCTATGGACCAACAATCAGGGAACTCAACTGGTAATGATAAAGGATCAGAAAAAGAAGTAGAAAATCAAGGGGTTTTAGCTCCAATGTTTCAGAGTAAAAAGAGTGGCAATGGAACAGTAAAACCTAGTTTTTCTAGGGAAGTTTTGGCTTATGTTGATGGGGTTCCGGTATATGCACTGATGAAAGAATAGGTTGGGAATGTTCATATGGAGGTAGAAAAGGATACAGTGTGGAAAGACCATAAAATAGACCATGGGAAGGGGGATGATCTCAATGGAACAGTAACTCAGGTAGTTTCTGCCAGTTTTGCTACAGTATACCCTAGTCTGGAGTCTATTTATGAGCTTCAATTTAAAATGATGCAGGAGAAGGTAATACATATGGATAGGAATTCTCAGCAGTATAAACCACCATTGAAACCCTATGAACCAGGTGAACAGGCCATAGCTCGTAAAGAGCCTGGGATTATGATTCCCTTCATATGGCATGTTCATCTGGAACTGGATCTCCTCTATAGATTAAGATCAATGTACCATTGGTCTCCCAATCAGGTACTACATGATCTTATAACTCATAAGGAATTTCCACTGGATATATAGAATGCTTTAGTGGATCAACAACAACTATTTGAAGATGAAGGTTAGGATGAGTCTACGACAGAGAATTTTAAAGAAGTGATGAGGGAAGGGGATGTATCTCCTAGATCAACTACTACAAGTGGGAAGAAAGGGAAGATAAATCTACGTAAAGATCCACAACAACCTACAAGGATCTTTCCTAGAAGGGAAGCTTCTATAAGTATAAGATGATGATCAAGACTCTAATATGGAACATAAGGTCTATTAAGACTCAACAAGCCTTTCAGAGGGTTATAAATATGCAAAGAGAGCATGGCTTCTTCATTATTTCACTCATGGAGTCATTTCAAAAGAAGATATTTATTTAGAACTATATGGAAGTTGAAATTTCAAATGTGAATGGTAAAATTTGGTTGTTTTTTGATGTAGTGGTGCGAATGGGATTTGTTGATTGATACTGAGCAACAAATGACAATCAGAGCATACCATCAGGAACTTGGTAATTTTATCATGATGACCTTTGTATATGCTAAGTGTTGCGCTTTGGAAAGATTGGAATTATGGGATAATCTTTATTACTTAGCTAGTGACATAGAGCTGCCATGGTTAGTGGGGGGTGACTTCAATGTTTTGCTTGGAGAGGATGAGAAGATAGGTGGTCTCCCAATTTATCCTATAGAGTATGAAGACTTTGCCTTTTGTGTTAATTATTATGGATTATTTGATCTAGGCTACAAAAGAAGTCCTTTCACATGGTGGAATGGAAGGCCAAATGAGGAATGCATATTCAAAAGACTAGACAGAATTTTTGTGAACTTACCTTTTCAAACTTTGTTTCCTACAATAGAAGTGGAGCACCTTATTAGAACAGGCTCAGATCATGCTCCATTATTGATGAGTTGTGGTGAGGAGGCTATGAAGTTTTTAAACTCATTCAAGTTCTTGAACTTTTGGACTAAACATACATTTTTAGAAGTGGTGAGGCAAAATTGGATGGCTGACTTTAAAGGTGATCCTTTTTTGATGTTCAAGCAGAAATTGAAGAAGGTTAAGATTGCTCTTTCCAAATGGAGTAAATTAACCTATGGGGATATTTTCTGGAAGCTAGCTATCACGGAGGATGTTGTGAGAGTTAAGGAGATGCTATTTGAAGAGGATCCCCCAATAGGTAATAGAATAGTACTTCAACAAGCTCAAGCTGAGTTGAAGAAGTACTTGAGCATTGAGGAAAAATATTGGAAACAAAAGGCAGGTATGAATTGGTTTGAGGAAGGGGACAGAAATACAAGGTTCTTCCATAACTGTGTCAATGGAAAGAGGCAAAAGCTACAATTGAAAAGGATCCAGAATAGTGATGGTTCATGGATTGAAAATCAAGAGAGTTTTTCCAGAACAAATTCACTATGGAGGGGGACCCTTCAAGCTTTGATCTTTTAAATAATGTGCCTAAAATGGTGACTAGGGTGCAGAATCTTGAACTATGTAGACTTTATACTGTGGAGGAGGTGAAGGCTGCAGTCTTTGCATTGAGTAGTGAAAGTGCAAGTGGTCTAGATGGTTTTTCTGGCTTGTTCTTTAAAGCATGCTGGGATATCGTGGGAGAAGATATTCATAGATTGTTAGTTGTGTTCTATGAGGGCATTTCTTTGCCTAAGTCTATAACACACACTAACCTTGTTTTGTTTCCCAAAAAGCCTAAAGTCCAAACCTTTGTTGATCTTAGACCTATTATCTTGAGTAATTTTTTTAACAAGGTGTTTTTAAGGGTGGTTCATGATAGATTGGAAAAGATACAAAATTGAAAGGCAAGCCTGCCAATGTTGTGATCAAGTTAGATATGGGCAAGGCATATGATAGGGTGTCTTGGAAATATTTTATGCATGTGCTAAGGAAGATGGGGTTTGCAGAATTTTTCATCAACATGGTTTGGAACCTAATTGCTAACAACCGATATTCAGTCATGGTCAATGGACAAGATTCTGGATTTTTTCACTCAACAAGGGGTGTGAAGAAAGGGGATCCCCTTCACCAGCCTTGTTCATCCTCTCAGCAGAAGTGTTATCAAGATCCTTGAACTAGTTGTTTGAAGATGGGCAGTTTAGAGGTTTTGGAATGCCAAAGTGGAGGGATACATTGAATCATCTAGCCTATGTTGATGATATTATCATATTTGCATCTGTTGATCATTACTCTCTTAAGAAGATAGTTGATGTTTTGGCATTGTATGAGCACACCTTTGTGCAGTTGATCAATAAGGAAAAGAGCTCATACTATATGCACTCAAAAGTGGCAGGAGACTTGGTGAATGCAGTAGCTATTGTCACTGGATTTTTGAAAGGTAGTTTTCCATTTACCTTCCTGGGATGTCCAATTTTCTATACAAGAAGAAGGAAGATTTATTACAATGATTTGATCCAGCAAGTGAAGATAAAGTTACACTCTTGGAAAGGAAAATCGTTATCTTATGGAGGAAAGGCTACTTTGATTTCAAGTGTGCTACAAAGTATGCCTACACACATCCTTTTAGTACTAGATCCACCTGACAATGTGATTGATCATCTCCATAAAACATTTGCAAGATATTTCTAGAGCAATAAGGATTAAGGAAGGAGCAAGCACTGGACAAAGTGAAAAAAACCTATGTCTTCCTACGAAGGAAGGAGGAGTAGGTTTTAGGTCATTGAGTGATGTTTCAAAGGCCCTTTTTGCAATGCTTTGGTGGAGGTTTAGAACTTCTAAATCATTATGGTCCAACTTTATGTGTAATAAGTATTGTAAGAAATAACTACCTACTGTGGTTCAGTTTAGGGAGGGTTCACATATTTGGAGAAAATATTAGAAGAAAGAGAAGAGGTAGAGCATGAAATGTTACGGGAAATGAATAGGGGATCTACGAATGTATGGCATGATAATTGGACTGACTTAGGGGATCTATATCATGTACTGCCTCCATAATTTCCAATAAATGAAGACTTGCAAGATGTGCTGATTTGAGAGCTGATGATCAATGGAGTGATGCACAGCTGGATCAAACATTCCCACAGGAGATTGAAGATCATATTAGACAGGATGTTCACTATTTTAATGGTGATGAATTCCGGGACACTCCAAGATGGATGCCTACATCTTCAAGTAAGTTTACTGTTAGTAGTGCATGGAGAATTTTGAGGCATAGGGAGCCAAGTAATCCTGAACTTGTAAAGTTGTGGACTATAGGGTTACCTTTCAAAATCTCCTTCTTCTTGTGGGGAGTTTGGAAAGGAAAAATCCCTACCGGTGACTTGTGGAGGAGAGGGGGATATATGGTAGTGTCTACGTGTTGGTGTTTCTTGCCATCACAAGAAGACTATTTTCAGCATTTGCTCTTGACAAGTGACACGGCAAAGAAGGTGTGGAAGAAATTTACACAAGTTGTTGTCTTAGTGATCAATTTGGTATAGGTGCATCAAGTTATAAGAGAATGGTGGAATGCAAAGTGTTGTCCTAGGCTTAAACCTTTGTTTTAGGCAGCTCCTGCAGTGATTCTTTGGGAGCTTTGGAAGAGAAGTAATACAATGAAATATGGGGGGGGGGGGGGGGGGGGGGGGGGTAGTGTCTTCTAATAGAATGATTCATAAAGTTAACAAGACCTTGTATTACTTAGCAAAGGTGAGATATCCTTGGCTGCCTAGAATTCATTTATTGTGGCCAGAGATGATTAGATTCTTTGAAAACTACAAGCTAGTGTTAGTCACTAAGAGAGTCACATGGTAGTGTCTATATGAAGGATGATTCAAGTGCAACACAGATGGATCATCAAGAGGAGATCCGGGCCCTAGTTCTTATGGTTTTTGTGTTAGAGATCATGAAGGTCACTTGATGTATACTAACAAAAAGGAGATAGGTGAGGAAACTAACATTGTAGCTTAAGCAAAGGCTATTTTTGAAGGTTTGGTTTACTGTGTGGAGAGGCAGCTTCACCCTTTGATCATGGAGACTGATTTTCTTGTGATGAGTGATGTGTGGCTAGAATTCGTGATTTTAAGCATTATTTACCTCGCATTTTATGTACT